>JADLZK010008887.1:0-29778 GCA_015847255.1 Hyparrhenia diplandra
GATTGATGAGCTGCATTGTATTGCTTTTTAATTTTTACCGAAACTATTCATTGTTAACTTTTGATCATCTCAGTGGACACCTAATCTATCGTCAAGTAGTTGCCTCAAACTACAGTGTATCTTAACGGACATTGTATCTACCTGAAGAAGCCACCTCGTGAGAATTCAGAAGTCTGTTATCAGTCACAATGATTACTTTTCGTGTGTTTTCATGCTTTATTGCCATTGCACTTCCATGGGTTTATGATAGTAAGTATTCTGTTGAAATATATAGCTTAAGTTACACTTCATCCCAAATTTTAGTCGTTTGACTTTTTTTGACACTAAGTTTTGACCACTCATCTTATTTAAAGATTTATGTAAAATATCACTTCTCTTCTTTGTGGCTTGTTTTATTAATAAAAGTTTTTTCAAGAATAACTTAAATTTAACTATGTTTATGTAATTTTTTTAATAAGACGAGTGTTTAAATTTAGGGTAAAAGTCAAGCGCCTAATTTGGGATGAAGCTAGAAAGTATTTACTAGCTGTTTTTGTTACATTCTTTTTATGATATATATGGCATGCATGCACATATACGGTCGTCTTTCAACTAAACTGTGTATGCAGATTGCAGAGCATTCAATCAATATTGGTAGATCGTTCATGCTATATTCAACTACACACCAAAACCCCACCACAGTGTGTGAGTCCGTGACCACATCGTGACACCAAGTCTATCTTTATTTAAAAGTTGCCATTGTCATGCCACTCATCACTGGCCAGACCACACGCACCTACCTATAGCTCCCATTCTTCACTCGTTGAGCCACCCATCAGTGATGGGCCATCACTGCCACAACGCCAGTAGACCACCACTCCTCGTCCTCTCCACAGCGACCAGAAGGCGACCATGGCGATCTGCTGATCCCCGCGGGACTCGGATCGGAGCTCTTCCGCCTGGCCATCGTTGGCTACCTCGCCTTCAACCTCCACGGTCCACCGTAATCATGCAGAGCTGGGGCCGGGCAGGAGATATGATATAGCACCCCAACCACATGTCGTGATCGGGTTTCTGCGTCCTCCACAAAGGAAAACACGATGACACGGCTGCTCTCGCAATAATCACATGACTACGATGGCTGCTTCGATCGATCGGATGCCGCGACGAGGCTGCTGACACCTGGCAACTGGCATGCAGCGCCCATGAGCGAGTAGAATGAGATCGGTAGAGAGACCAAGGTATATAAGGGTCTGATCGAATTTCTCTGTACATGTTTTAGAGTCTCGTTACACTACGTACCTAACTTTTATTCTTCATCTTTTATCGTTTCTAGTTATAGCTAGTCTCCACGTACGTGAGCCAACGATTCATACACGCTAGCTGTTGCATTGGGAACGCACTTGCCTTGCCTTGTCTTTGTTGCGTTGCACTAGCTTGTTTTGAATTTGAATGAAAGAGCTGGACCGGCAACGGGCAGCTGGGCCTTTAATTTTCCTAGCTTTTCCTTCCTGTGTAGTTGTGCCTCCGTTTCCGAGAGGAAGAGGAGCTTCGCAATCACATGCAGCCCCAGGCCAGCTGGGCCTCCCTGCTGCATGCGGCGACCACTCAACGGTTTCTGCATTCTGCGTCGTCCTCTAAAGGCAAAAGAAAACACGGCGACCACTCGAGGTCACGAGACGGATATATACGTACGCGCTGGACGATGACGCGTCTGCTCGCTCGCTATCAGCGATCACATGGCTATCGATTATGGCAGTCTGGCCGGTGTTGTATAAATCCATGCTAGTATATATGTGTGTATGCAAGAGATCGATCGGGTAGATGTCCTGGCCGTCCGGCCCCTGCTGCAGTTGTAAATTTTTGGGTTCTTTCTGCATCAAGCGATTTTTTGTATTGAAATGAAATACACTTGTAGAGACAAGTGTAGTATGTCTTAGCAAAGTGTATTTACAGAGGCTACAGGGGAGACCCTTGTGTAATTCGGTGACTAATACACAGACCATATACCACCATGCATCTTAAGTTTCCCATTCACCCTCCTCTGGTCACCGTTTCGGTCCTTCACATTTCACTTCTCCTATCTAACTCAGTTTACGGTTCATTACTGTACTTGCATGCTCTGAGAGAGAAGGCACATGCACATGGCAGTTGGCACTAGACAAGACTATAGAGCCTGTTGTGGAAATACTTGGACGCGAAGCGTACGTGGCCACGCTAGCTGTGCTGCATTGGCAGCCCTTGCCCACGCTAACTGTGTTGCATTGGGAGCCCTTGCCTTGCCTTTGTTGCGTTGCAACTATAGCTTGTTTTCAAGTAGCTAGCTAGCGTGTGGACCGTCCGTCAACGGGCAGGGGATAGCACCGGCCTTTTCCTAACTACAGTATATTCCTAATCCTGTGTATAGTAGTTTCGGCTCCATTTCGCAGAGGACTCGAGGTCACAAGACGGAGACGCGTCTGCTCGCTCGATATCAGCTACATGCATGGCGATAATGGCAGGCTGGTACGGTGTTGTATTAGCATGCCTCAACATCATATCCTCTTGGTTAATTCTTCTTGCTACATCAAGCGATTTTTTTTCATTGAAAACCATTTTTAGAGACAAGTGTACGTCTTATACCTAGCTAGCAAAATAAGTGTATTTACAGACCATCATCATATCATCTTGAGTGTTGCCTGCCGGGTCTGGTAATCTATAGTTAAACTAGTTTACCATCTTTACGTACCACGTACATGCAAATCGTTTATGTGTGCTAGTTGACGTCGTTTGCAAAAGCTGTTTGGAGCACATATTTTATTTTCTTTTTTTCTTTGTGAAAAGAAGCCGGATCAAACTTTATGCAATCGCAGTTGTGGTTGCAAAAGTAAAGAAGATACACTTTGTCTTCCTCACGAACCGACTATAAACTTACATTCTCTTAGACTTATCCTCTCTGTCCTTTTTCTCCCCTCTCCTTCACTCACAGTCTACCGCCCATGCATTACTGTACTACTTGCAATCCTCTGAGAGGGAAGCCACTCGGAAGGCACATATGCACATGGCAGTTGGCACAAGACTAGAGCCTGTTGGGTAAATCCTTCGACGCGAAGCATGGCCACACAGCCTGCTTTGGCAGAGATATATAGGATAGGAGAGCCATTGCCCAGTCCTCTCCTGGATAGTCTGCTAGCTACGTGGAGAAGAAGAGAGGAGTGTGGAGTCTGCCACTTTTGTTGGGGTTTTGGACTACTAAGGATCCAAGAAGTTCGTCCTTCTCCTTCCCCGGACTGGACAACGTGTTGATCGATCCAGCTGCTGGGACTGGGATTTCGAGCTGCGGTGTCATCGGTATGCATTCGATCTAACGCCTCCCAGCTTTCTCTCCTTGATTGTTATTACTGATCGTCCACGAACGAACTCCGATTTTATATCCACCCCATGGCCCAGGCTTCGATCTTGATTGCTGCACGCGCTAGTTAATTTTATTCCTAGTTTCCTACTCACACAGCTGTGGTGCAGGAGCAGCAGCAGGCGGGAAGGTTCCCATGGCGGCGGCAGCGGTGGCACCGGGACCAGTGGTGGTGCTGGTGCCTGTGGTGGTGGCCGTGGCACCGCCAGCAGGTGCACCGGCAGCCGCAAAGACGGCGCTCAAGTGGAAGAACTTGCGTCGTCGGTGGGCGCAGACGCACTTCGTCTTGGGATGCGCCGCGGCGCGCTGGCCTTCTTCTCCATCAGCTCATCATCCTCCATGGCCACGGCTGGCTTGCTGGTACGTTTTCTGTGGTGCCTTCATTTTCTGGAGTTCACGAATCCTAAACGGTGCTTTTAGTTCATCGATCAATTCTATCATATCATGCTGTGGCTAATTGCTGCTGCAACAACTGTATGCAGGGGTCCTGCGCACCGACCGATGCTGAGGCGGCGGCCCTGCGCGCCAAGTCGAAGCATCTGCTGGTGAACGCCGGGGTGCTGGTGCTCGCGGCCACGACGGCCCTGCTGGTGCCGCCGGCGCGGCAGGTCGGCAGCTTCCTCAACATCGTGGGATGGCTAACGGGCTACCGCGCCGCCGGCGTCCTGCTCAAGCTGTTCGAGTGCCATGGCCGCGCGGATGCCGTCGTGGTCACCTGCTACATCGTCTTGGAGGTCGTGGCGTTGGTGGGGTACATCGTCGGCTCCGTCATAGTAGAAAACTCTAGCTACTAGTGTTCACTTGGCTGTTGCCTGGGCTGGATTCACCACACCTATATTATCATAAGTTCGTAACAAGGTTTTTATATAGTTATTAGCATGGAGTACCCAATGTCCTATATATGTATGAACATTGTACTGGGTTTATTTGGTACTTTGGTTTTCTGTGTGTGGCTGGCGTTAATGACATGATGAATGAAGTATCTAAATAAACTGTGGCTGGCATGCCATGCCATGCCATTTGCTGTCTCGTCGATCAACTGCATTCCGCGATCAGTGCAATGTGGTAGCCGAGGCGAAGAAGCGCTCTAGTAAATCTATGTGCTTAACTGCTTATTAGTAGTAGATCACTTATCTACTGGTGAGCTTGCTTTAAGTATGTAGTGAACTTATGCTGCATGTAGATTATTCCTCTTATTTTTGTCTACTGTTGTCTGTGGATATCTCTTAGCTAAATGTTTGTTGGGAAGCGAAATTGTACTGAAAAAACATGTACTACAGTACTCTACTAGCAGGAGGCATCTACTAGGTGAAAACATGATCGAAGACCACTTGATTTGGAAAACAGGCCGGCTCCAAGTTAAGGAAATTAAATATCTCAAAATAAAATGCTGCTAATACAACATTTGGGGGAAATCATATAATGATCTTTGCAAGAGCATCCAATTTTCCAAGATCTCCTACTAAAACTTCGTTACAAAGTTGAAAATTAATAGTAGAGGGCGGCCATTGACCACAAACACCATATATGTCCTGCATTTTTATGTTCCTTTGCTGTATGTGTTTAGTCAATTGTCAACCTAATTAACAAGCAAAACATGTCTTAAAAACACCAGTACTATTCATCAACATGGTATTTTTTAATAGAAATCATTTCATAACTCTCATGTCTAAGTTCAACTAAACTGGGAATGCAAGATTGCAGAGCATTCAAAATATATATTGTATAGACCGTTCATGCTATATTCAGGTAGCTAGTACGTACACACCAAAACCCCATCACACAGCGAGTCCGTGACCATATTTAAAAGTTGCCATTGTCATGCATCACTCTTCAGCACTCATCACTGACCAGACCACGCGACCTACCTCCCATTCTTCACTTGCTGAGCCACCCATCACTGCCACAACGCCAGGACGCCACCACTCCTCGTCCTCTCCACAACGATCAGGCGACCATGGCTGGCACTCGGAGCTCTTCCGGCCTCGTGGCCATCGTCAGCTACCTCGCGTTCAACCTCCACCGTAATCATGCAGAGCCTTGGCCGGCCGGGCAGGCGAGATGATAGAACTTTTTTGAATTACCGTGTAATCTTGCCAACGTTTCGCAAAGAAGCACCCCAATTAACCATGCACATGGCGATCGGGTTTCTGCGCCGTCCACAAAGGAAAACACGATGACACGGCTGCTCGGAATAATCACATGACGATGGCTGTTTCGATCAGATGCCGCGACGAGGCTGCTTGACACCTGGCAACTGGGCATATGCAGCGCAATCACAGCGTTTCTGCATTCTGCGTCGTCGTCCAAAGGCAAAGGAAAACAAAGGCGACGACTCGAGGTCACGAGACGTACCGTACGTACGCGCGGTGTGGATGACGCCTCTGCTCGCTCGCTATCGATCAGCGATCACATGGCTATCGATAATGGCAGTCTGGCTGGTGTTGTATAAATGCGCATGCTACTATATACTAGCCATTGTTGCCCGCGCTTCGCTGCGGGTAATATGCTTTGCATAGGAAATCTTAAGAGACAGAAGAAGGGAACTGCATTGATACCAAAGGTTGATCTATTTCGTAAGAAAATATCAACTGGCACACTTAAAGTCAAAGTACAACATTGGGAGGGATTACATTATAGGTGGAAAGAGTAAAAATTACAGTAATCCCCTTAAGCTGAAGGATGTGTACATGAAACGTCTAAAGGGGGCTCAAGCAGCTAACTTCAATAGATCCAAAGCATTACATTACGTGGGATTACATAATAGTTAAAAAAATGTAAACACTACAATACAGATAATATCCTCATGCTTGTGAACAACTTCTAATGGCCTACCTTAGGACCATATTAGCTTCATTCATGAGGGGTGATGTGCCTATATAGATTATGCTTTACCATCCGTCGGGGATGGCTGAGTGAGTGGGCTTATTTCTTCTCCATGATCTGACTCTGCCCCCGAAATTACCTGCAAAGCGTCCGTTGAGGGAGGGGCGGGGGGCACTTCCACGATTGCCTCTTGGACTTTTTCCATGGATGCAACTGGGATTCCATCTAGTATGGGGCGCTCCCTCTCCTCCAAAGTGAGGATCTTTCTCTTGAGGGGCAGGAGGGTTTCTCCTTCTGATGGCCCCAAGGGTGGCAGCACTGGTGGCACCGCAGGGCTACACTCAACCCTGGCGACAAGATAAGCATCCTTGAACTGTTGGACATGCCGATCTTGGGCCTTCTTGAGGTCCTTCCTTTGCAGCAGCCTCACGACTTTCTGCTGCGACCGTATCGGCATGCGTTTCTGCAAGCTGCTTTCGAGCATCTTTGGAGAAAGCTTCGGCCTCCTCGGCGCGACGAGAGACACTTCTTCAGCTCCAACGCCGACGATCATACTGCTCATCCAAAAAAAGCGGTATGCGGTCAGTGCGCCCACGGTTGGGTCGTCTTCTGCGCCCCTTGAACTTGCAAGGCCACCATGCGAGCCTCCCATACGAGGCGATTCTTGTCCCGAGGTGGGAAGAATCGCATGGGTGTATGGGAAATGGGCTCTTCATAGATTCGACAGATATGCCGCAGGGCCTTGCGAGCCACAGCTTGATAGGTGTCGATGAAGCGAAACCCAGTTGTAGTCACACTCCAGGCTTCCGTGGCATGGGGGAACTCCTCACTCTTTCCCATGTAGACGGTGACCTCACATCGCTCAGTACCAAGCTCTACATACTCACAGCCCTGATACATGGGGCGCTCTCTCACTCCAAGCTTTTGTAGGGTGGTATACAAAAGCTCAGGAAAACCCTTGGTGTTCAGGCAGTAGCTACTAACCCAGTTTCTTGCCATCTTTGGTGGATAGTGGTTGTGAGGTTGAAACGAGGGAGAAGTTTTCTCGTAAGCGAGGGCTTGGTGAGTGGGAAGTGATAAGTGCTAGGCTTGCCCTTTTAAAGGCAAAGGCCAGTGGTCATGACCGAGGTGGGTAGGATATCGAATGTGAGTGCCAGTGACAAGAAACACATGGGCATTCTTTGTCCGCTTTGACATGAGTGGTATCGAGGGCAGAAAGGAACTCGGAAAACCCGTCACAAGTGTAGGGCAGGCGTGAGACACAATATGCGCGAACCACGAACAAGCGCGACACTTTCGAGGCCAAGTGCTTCCTTATTCCCCCGGTAGGCATGCGTGACATTAAAGAACGGGGCCCCCAACAAAAACGCCGAAAGGGTACAAAAGGCGTGGGCCACAATGGGTCTGTTGGCTACGGTGGCCGTCCTCGTCTTGTATCCGCGCGGTAAAAGGGAGAGGAAATAGAAATTATTATAATAGGCTCCTCTCTTTGATTTCGTTTAAATCCATCTTGGGAAACTGGTTTCTCGGTTCTCATCGTATTTTTGCTTTCAGTAAAATTGGTTTCCCAAGCCTCACATTTTTTTTACATGTCATGGTATCCTTTTCCTTGGTCAAGTATCGCAACCCTGCACTATTTTTTTTTGGCTTCGTAATAGACAGTATATATATATTATAAAAATTTTTTTGATGTAGACCTTGGGATACGATATGTCCACGTTATAATAGAATTGGTGGTTAGAGTCACCAAATAAATATTGGGACAGATGTATAAAATTGTGTGGGAGGCCAAATGCATAGGAGCGTAAATAATTATTAGTTTTTAAAGTCCATATAACACAGTGTACAGCCCAAACCAATTCCGGATCGCGTCTTGGGCTCACCCACTTCCCCCCTCGACTTCTTCAAGGCCCAGTAGCGAGGGCTGTTCAATCACTGAATGGCCCATTGGCGAACCGCAGCACACCCACCTCTCCATCCTCTGGTTCTCCTCCGTGCGTGCAACCCCGACCTATAGCGGGGGGGGGGGGGGGCGGGGGGCGGGGCGGCGGATGGCGGCGGCGCATTTTAAGCCCGGCGCGGATGTGCGGGTAGTCGCACGCGATTGCGGGCGCCCGGCAGGTAAGGCCCATGGTCTTCTCAGTAGTTTTGGTTGGCAAAACAAAAAGTACCTTTCCAGGATTTTGAATACCCAGAAATCCCAAAGCCTAGGTGAGCCGACACTAGATGCAGCATAGGAATATCTATTTATTTTCAATAAGGAAATTAGAGAGCCAAGGGATGCTTTCCTCTTTGCGCTGCATAAGCCTTGAGGAATGCTTTTACGTTCTACAGACGGTTGGATGTTCGCCTTTTTCAGCTGGCTAAAGATGGGGTTGAAACCGAATCGCCTAGATTCCGCCCTAGTGCATAGTAAAACTTTGATTTAGAACTGAATATCCAGAATTGAACATTGAACTTCTTCTTGTTTTTTTTTTTTTTTGCTACAATCAAGACAAAATGTGACTGTTTTGGCTTTCTAGTTTTGGTCTACTTGATATTGGATGAGTTCATTCTTGCCGGAGAGCTTCAAGAAACAAGCAAAAGGGTATTGCTCTTCCCATCACAATACATATTCACTGTCATCCATATGTTTAGGTATTTGTATAAAAAATATTGATGCATAGCTTGGTATGCACACTACAAAGCATTCTCTAGTTTCCTAAATGTAGCTGCTCTTATTTATTCTGTAAAAAAAAAAATAGTACCTGTGATTCTACAGAGTACCAAAAGATTTTCAGCATTTTAGGTGGTCTTTCCAGAAGCGTTCTAGTAAGAAATCGTTCCTGCAGTATTGCAGGATGATTGGTGTTAATAATGACTTGAACTAAACCGTGAAATTATTATGGCAGGACACAAGTGTCAGTGCGTTCTCTAAATTTGCTACTCCCAGATAATTCTACGCTAATGCAATGATTTGTACTTTTACTATGAAATTGACACTAGGGATGCAGGTTTTGTTTCTTATGGCCTTCTGGGTCATTGGGTTGAGCTGGAACTCACGCATTTTAGTTAACTTTATGGATGAACCGACAACATGGTGTACCTAAAACAGATAAACCGAGTCTAATTGTCAGTTACTGTTTTTTATTTTATCAGGACACTTTCTGCTTACCAATCTCCTTCCATGGAAGCCACTGCCAAGTGTATTGGTATCGAGGGTTGCATTGTGAACTTATCATCAGTTGCCCACGCCCATACATATCCAAAGGGAATTGGCTTTGATAAACTCAACCATGAGAAAATGTATGTGTATTTATGCGTTTCTGTAGCAAGCAACTATCGATTGAACTGCAAGTAATGATTTTTAACTCGCAGATAGCATGATAAAATGGCTTATGGATAGTTTAAGCACACATCTCCAAGATGCCAAAAATCTATTGGCAGATATCACTCGGAGGGATGGCTCATGAGGCCATGAGTTTTTTTTTTTTTTTTGACAAACAGGCCATGAGCACTTAAACCTCGACTTCTTTCCCGAGCCATGGGATGAGGCACAGATGAGTTCCTTTCTCTCTCTCTCTTTCTTTCTTTCTTTCTTCCTCTCTTTTTTCCCCTCTCTGTGTGGACGTATGCTGAGATGGACGTAGTTAATTCGGTTATAACCCGAAGCAGCAAATAGATGGATTGGACTGGACACCACTGGACAAATATTTAAGATATAAGTATTGATGTTTTTTTAATAAATTTGGTCAAAGTTAAAAGAGTTTGATTTACCAAGAAGTGAGATGTGCAAATATTTGTGGGACGGGGGAGTACGTTCTGGCCTAACCTAGAGTACATTTCTAGGGGTCCGTGTTAGTGTTGTGCATGCGCGTGTTAGTGTCGGTATGTGCATGCGCTTATAGAATAGGCTGCCAACATGCATCGTCCACACCATGACAAAACATGTATACCTCCACAAAGTATTGGATCTTTCATCCTGTAGAGTGCGGACAACGATTGGTTGACCGATTACGCACACTACCTCCTCCTTGGTGGAGGAGAGGATCTCACATTTTTAAGAGTCCGTGTCGGTGTCGATATGTGCATGTGTGCATAGAAGTAGGTTGTCTACATGTAGCATAGGCTGCCTACATGCATTGTCCACACCATGACAAAACATGTATACTGCCACAAAGTATTGGATCTTTCAGCCTGTCGAGTGTGGACAACGATTGGTTGACCGATTACTCACGCTACCGTGGAGGAGAGGATCTCACATTTTTAGAAGTCCGTGTCAGTGAGTGTCAATATGTGCATGCGTGCATAGAAGTAGGCTGTCTACATGTAGCATCCACACCAATCGAGGCATATATGATCAATCACTTAGGCACGCCACCTCCTCCTTGATTCGGGAGAGCAGCCCCATGTCCCCGACTATATGCATGTATCCACACCATGACAAAATATAAATAGTTCATGTTTCACCCTTTAGCTTTGTGTCTAGCAACTGGTTGACCAAATTGGCACGCCACCGATCCTTGGTCGGGAGCCCTATGTCCCATCAATCTGGCACACCACGATCCTTGGTCGGGGAGCCCTATGTCCCATCAATCCTTTGTGTACCTGATCCTTGGTCGGGGAGCCCTATGTTCCATCAATCCTTTGTGTCTATTGTTGGAGGAGGGAAGGAATGCCTCTTTCAATGCAGGGTGCTAAAAAATTGACGTCCTTTCTACTTAGAGAAATCACTCCTTTACCATGCACACTTTTACATGAGTTTTACCGTGCACACCTCCACAATAGTATATTTTATGATGAATTTAGTATTGTTCATATATTTTGTATTTTAAAAAAATGTCAACTGAATAATAGTATATTTAGCATCGTAGGTAACAGTATTCATTATACTTAGCATAAACATTGTAATAGGTTTCCATATACGAGTATGTTCAATCAATGTTGAGATGAACAACCTCATTGAAATGGCAAACTATGAAATGTAATCCAGTACTATCACGTTTAACATGTACATTGGTCTGCGTGATACGATATGACGACTCTCTGTACCTAGCCAAACAGAGGATGCTTTGCCTGTGTAGTAAAAAATAGAAAAGAAACAAAACACATTTAGCCACGCACTCTTGCTGGATGCTGTCTGCTGTGAAGGAGGCTGATGCAGTGCAGGCCTTGTGATCGACTCAGAGCCAATGACCAGATGGGGCCAAAGCACCTCGAGCTGTGAGGCCCGTAGCCTTGTTTTTTTCTTGGTTTTATTTTGTACGGCCCTTTCGTGTCATTGCCTCCTACATATTATGGACGAAATAGAGCAACGCGGTTAAATGCCGATCCATCTCGGCAATGCATGCATGTTACGCCTACTATGGACGTCCTGTACATGGCCGCACCGTATCAATCAGCACAGCACGCACAAAGGTCCGTCGAAAGCTGTCCGCACCTCCTACATATGAAGTGAACGCAGCCACACTGCTTGTGTGCCAAGTCCATTCAACAAACATCTCTGTTTGTCTGCGCCTGCGGCTACCTGTGCGTCGCAGGCTCGCAGGAGTGGATGCGATGTCACTGCTGTTGGAGCCAATGACCAGATGGGGCCAAAACAAACAATTGGCACCTCGAGCTGTGAGGCCCGTAGCCTTGTTTTTTTTTCTTGGTTTTATTTTGGCACCTCGAGCTGTTGCTGTGGAACCCTTGTGATCGATTCAGAGCTTATAGCGGTGGTGATGAAGGCTGCTGGAATGGCTGAGCCTGACAGCCTGTGGTGAGCTGTGTTAGTTTATGGATCATGCATGCAAGAGGGCATGCCAGAGCGCTATGCTGTGTTGTGTGGGTTCATCAGATCATTGAGTGGGTCCATCAGATCATTGAGTGCATAGTACTGTATAAAGGTAGGAGCGTATACTTTCTTGGTTCTTCTCACCTCTACTCCCTCTGTCCCTAAATGTTTGTCTTTAGAAAACCGTGTTTCCCTCACAGACACGCTTCCCGGGCGACATACATAAAGGGACGGAGAGAGTAGCTTACAACTGCATGCAAGAAGCCTGCAGGCAGTGTATCCATGCATGCAATGGGCATCTTAGAGGACGATCGATCAGCTTTTTTAGGCCACATGTTTAGAGCAAACAGGGAAAAAATATTTGGTTTGAGACGACGCATACATGTTGATATGTTTTGGCACATCTGGGCATGCACAGAGGTCCTTGGGTTCATATGTCCATACGTTCCACTACTATGGGACCTTACTGGGTAGGCATCTTTATGCTTAGGTCCTAAGTGGAGTCCGTTGTTAGCGTGTAGGCGAAAGCCATTCGAGCCACTGGTCTCGAAGAATGTTCTGTAGCCCTGCCTGTTTGTATTCCCTTTACGTGTGCTAATGCCTCTTGTTGAATAAAGTGCCGCTTTGGACACTATGTACCTGCATATAAAGGAGTGCATGGTAATACATATGTTACCATAGTAACTATCCTATGTACAGGGTATATAAGGAATAAGAGGTCCACCTTTGCACGGATTTCATTGACGAAACACAATGGTCCACCGTCATTCACACGACAAAACATGAAGGCGTCCTGTATATATTAGACCATGGAGAGTGTGGGCAGCAATTGGTCGATCACTTAGGCACGCCACCTCCTCCTTGATTCGCGAGAGCAGGCCCGTGGCCCTAACTATATGCATGTATCCACACCATGACAAAATATTAATAGTTCCTTCATGTGTCACCCTTTAGGCTGTGTGCAGCAAGTTGACCAAATTGGCACGACACCTGATCCTTGGTCTATGAGCCCTATATCCCATCACCTGTGTCCAGCACTGGTTGACCAAATTGGCACGCCACCTGATCCTTGGTCGGGGATCCCTTTCAATGCAGTGTGCTAAAAAATGACGCCCTTTCTACTTAAAGAAATCACTCCTTTACCATGCACAGTTGTACATGCAGAGTTTTACCATGCACGTCTTTCCGTGGAGATCATCAACTGTGCTGTAGTCCTCGTTTTGGACTCCGTACCATTTTGTTCGATCGTTCGTCTTATTTGAATTTTTTTTTTGTACAAATATGACTTATTTTTGATAACTTATTTTAGCATTGGAGATAGTAATATTTGTTTTTATGATTTTAGCATTGGAGATAGTAATATTTGTTTACATATATGAGTTGCGTATTTTTTTGTCATGTATGGTAATATTTGTTTATATAATTTTAGTCAAAGTCTACACTCCTGAGGAGTGAAAATTGCACGTTTTTTTTTTGGAAACGCGGGGCATATACCATTTCTATTCAATGCAAGTGCGACCCATCCAAAGGAACCCATCTCTATTAAATAGTCATTGTAGGCACCGCAGTGCTGCACCCTGCAGACACTATCCTACATCCTAGAGCCTGATAGGCGCTGGGTGCATGGCAGCGTTGCTGGCCACCTGGTCTAGGCATTCATGCTCTCTACATCACATAAGTTGTAATTACATATGTCTAGACTGCCAAGGACCACACCAAGGAGCCTTGTGCCTAGATTGCCGAGTAGATCATGTATCTCACCGGACTATACAGGTTCTATACTTAGCCCTTTATAGGCAACAACAAGTCACCCAGTGCGCTTACCCCTAATCAGTCTACGTCTGATTGAGTAACAACCCAACCCCCATGTAGGTGATGAAGAAATTTTCGAGAGACGTGGTACGCGTTCAGGACGTGGGCAGCGTGATTGATGTTTCTGAGGTGGCACACTATGATTGCAATGGGTCTGAGGTGGTGCACCTTAGCAACTGGTCTGGAAATGTAGGCCCTCCACCTCAACACTATGTATATTACAGACACCGCACCAAGAGGTCTGTGTGTGCTGCGTGCAAACAGAGGCTAAAGCCTGCATATAGGTTTTGCTCCATCGAATGTAGAGTAAGTAGTTTAATGGTTTCTCTTTTCATAAGGCAGCTAAGGTCTTAAACTCGGTAATTATTTGTTGGAATTATTTCTATGCGGCAAGGGCCCGCATCTACAACAGCACAAGACTTGGTCTCTCCCAAGCGTCAATTTGAAGTGGAGTATGCTGCTCGGCCTACCTTCTCACTGAGTAGGGTGACAGCAGTGCGGAAGACTTCACGCAAGAGGCGCCCGATACGTGTGCCATTCTACTGAGCCACACGCATGGTGGGTGCAGTGGACACGAGGGACGCGCCACGGGGGACATACTATGAAATGTATCTAGCTATATGGTATACATGTTTTAAAGTTGTATGTTTTTTTTAGGAACTCTACCGGTTTCCCTTTTATGGAACTGTGGCCCGGACAACCATGACGCGGCGCGGCGAGGAGTAGTGCACCAGCACCCATCGTTAGCTTGGCAGTAGGCCTGCAGCAGATGCGACACCGCAGCGGCAGCAGGCAAGCAGCCAAGCAGTGCTCCGCGTAGCGCAGCACGGGCCTTGGCATTCATGCCAGGCGGTCAGGTTCGGGCTTGTGCCCGTGTAGCTGCGCGGCTGCTGCGTATTGTCGATTGTGGACATGAGCGAGCAGGAGCGCATGCCTAAGTGTGTTGGTATCTATTCTATTTTTTAAATCAAAACATGTATGTAGTCTCGTAATTACAAACATTATTCTTTTGGCACAATCTACGTACACAGTATTAGTGATACACATGCAATGCCTGCTGCTAGTGGTTCAGGTAGGGAGCTGTCATACCATCTCACGCTTGGCCGTGGACATGTAGTATTACTGGATTATTACATTTTATCGGACCATAGTTTGCTATCCTTATTTAGGTGTAAGCTCTGGGCCTAGTTAAAGTAAACTGGTTATTTGTACAAGTGGATGGCCATATGGTTATGTTCAATTGCTGTAAAATAATTATTGGTACAAGTTGCAAAAGTATTTAGAAATATGCAGTAATAAAGTGTGTGTTAGTTTTGAGTTTAAGCAACTGGCACATTTAGATTCTATGGCGCAACATTGGGTGGGATTATATTCTAGGTGGGAATAGTACAAGTTTGAGTAGTCCCCTTAAGCGAGGAGGGCGTCTACATGGCACTACTAAAGTAGGGGCTCAAGCAGGTAACTCTACTTGAGCAAAATCATTACATCACTTGGGATGCATAGTAGGCAATACTAAACATGGGGACTGACGGAGCTAACTCCACTAGAACCAAAGTATTATATTACGTGGGATTACATAATAGTTGGAAAATGTAAACATTACAATACAATACAGATACATATCCTTATGCGCTGACCAACTTTTAATGGTCTTCATTCCATAAGGGGGTGATGTGCCCACTTAGATTATGCTTCATCATTCTTTGACAATGGCTGAGTGAGTGGGCTTATTTCTTCTGCATGGTTGGACTCGTCTCGAAATTACGCAAAAGCGTCCGTTGAGGGGGGCGGGGGAACTTCCAAGGCTGTTGTTTCGAGTTTTTGCATGCTTGCAACTGGGATTCCATCTAGTATGGGGCACTCTTTGTCTTCTGGAATGGCGGTGAGGGAGCCCTCCGAGATCAAGGGTTCTTGCCTTTCCATTTCCAGTGCCCGACGTTTGAACCGTGTGACAAGATAGGCATCCTTCAACTCCTGGACATGACGATCTTGGGCCTTCTTTAGGTCCTCCGATGCAGCAGCCTCACGACTTTCTGCGGACGCTGTAGCGGCATGTGCTTCGGCAAGCTGAACCTCGAGCATCCTACAGAAGAGCTCAGCCTCCTCGGCTCGACGGAGACACCTGCTCATCTCCAAGGCATGTCGATCATACTGCTCATCCAAAGCGAGCAAGTATGCCGTCAGGTGCGCCGCAGCGGGGTCCTCTTCCTGCGCCTCCCGACGTTGCAAGGCCTCCATGCGCGCCTCCCATATCAGGCGATTCTTGCCCCGAGGTGGGAAGAACCGCATGGGGGTGCACGGGCAATGGGCGCCGTAGGTTTGGCACAGATACGCGCGGGGCCTTGCGGGCAACAACTTGGTAGGTGTCGATGAAGCGAAATCCGGTTGCAGTCATACTCCAGGCTTCCATCTCCTTAGGGAACTCCTCACTCCTTGCAATGTAGACGGTGACCTCGCATCGCTCGGTGCCACGCTCTACATACTCACGGCCCTGATATACAGGGCGCTCTTTCACTCCAAGCTTTTGCAGGGTGGTGTACAGAAGTTTGGGAAAGCCCTCAGTGTTCAGGCAGTAGCTACTAACCAAGTCTTCTGCCATGCTTGGTGGATACTTGTTGGAAGGGAGAAATGAGTGAGAAACTTACTCAAAAGCGTGGGCTATGTGAGTGGGAAGTGATAAAGACCCGGCTTGCCCTTTTAAAGGCAAAAGGCCAGCGGTTATGGCGGAGACCACTACAGAATCCGATGTGGGAGTCGGCGTGAAGAACATATCGGGGTTCTTTGGGTGCTTTGACATGAGTGGAAGCCGAGGCCATAATTGTAGAGCTAGTACGGTTGTAAAGCCGCGTTTCGGGGGATGTCAGCAGTGTCAGGTGGCCACCTATGCCTACCTCGCGTGTGGCTGCAGTGCTGTGTCGCACTTGTCGTTCCCACGCAGTGCGCCCCTCCCTTTTCCTGCACTCATGTCGGCTGTCGACACTCGCCCTCGTCCCCGTACCGGACCCCCCCTTCTTCTCGCCTTTTTGGCTCAGCCTCTCCCATGCCTCCTTGTCGGCGAACCCATCACTCCCGTCCTCTCTCCCTCTCCGCACCTTGGTTTGCGCAGCGGAAGCGTGCCATGGCCGATCCTGCCTCGTACCCGTTGGCGATGCTCCACCACTTGTCCCACTTCGCAGTGTACTGTACCCCCACCTCAGTCACCCAGCTATAATATCCCGTATGCGCCTCTCCCCATTTTCCATACCCAGATTGGAGTAGATCTCGTGAGTCTCTTCTCTTCGCCGGTGCACTTCGAAACAGAGCCACCCAATCTGGCGTTCTTTGAAGTAATTCTTCTTGGGGTGCTTTTTATCTTAGGGCTCTCAATGATCGAGTTCACACCCGCCATTTTCTGGATCTGTTGGTCTTACGCCATGTTCTGGATAATCATTTTCCTGTTGTTCCTTCATTGCCCTCGCCTAAACAGGTTGTTTGATTAGGCGATTATTGGTTGTTTCTCCTTGCTCATAGTTGTGCGGTTCTAAGTCCGAGCATTTTTAGTTTCCAAACTTGTGTAATCTTACGTGTGTAGTTTCATATCCGTGCAATGTAATCGCGTTTGTTCCCTCCTAGTCCTTGCTCGGAATCTAAAGCGGGATTCTTTAAAGGGGGTTGGTTGTAACACCACCGGGGTTACGCTAATGACATGCAGGTCCGGGGAGGCAAGGCGATTGGGGTTCCCTTGGTTGCGTGGCCCGCGACCGGTCTTCTATTCGCAGGGGTGAATCGAGGGGCGAAAGAGGGAAGTGAAATTAGTGTAATAGGGTCTTGCTTCCCTTTGATGTCGTTTGTACTCCCACTGTAAAACTGGTTTCCCCGATTCTGGTTGGGGTTGGCTTCAAATAAAGCTCGCTTGCAGGACTCTCATTTCTTTTGGCATGTATTTTTTCCTTGTTCAATTATTACGACAATGCACCAATAATTTTCTTGATTCCCAATATATGGAATATATACGATAACTTCTTTTTGATGTATATCTAGAAATATAATACAGGCAACTTATAATAAAATCGATGGCTAGAGTAACCAAATAAATAGCGATACCGTTGGCTGATGGTTAGTGTGGCTGATAAGCCGGTTGATATTGTTTTTTTTAGAGAAAAACACGCTGATAAGTTAGCAACTTTCTTTGTGGACCTCTAAACACATACGCAGTCGTAATATCTAAACATAAACTGGCAAGGTATTAGTTGAGCATGTTAGGACTCATTTGTTTGTTGGTAATTATGATGGAAGTATGTCTCGATGCTTTTTATATACACACACACACATAGATACGTATAAGGTGGATAACAAATGATTAGTTATCCATTGGCTATCGTATACAGATGTATATAGGAAAACAGGAAATATTTGAGAGAATCATAAACAATTTGTACACAAAATCATGTTTGGAGAAAAAACTGCTGGGAAGAGGCCCAATCTCCCACGGCCACAGACATCGGATTTTTTTTTTTTTAAAAAAAAAGAAGGCATCGTTTTGGACGGTTGATGTAGGCTATATGGGTAAACCCAAACCCCAGGCACAAGCACGAAAATCAAAACAACCAACAATAAAAATAAAGAGATTTATTAGCAACCTTATCTCTTTCTCAGTTTCTCTTTGTACGCTCCTCGCCCATTCACAGTTTTCGCTTTTCGACAATCCCAGCGGTGGCGTGTCCTGTGCGTGCTCACTGCTCGGTGGCAGGCGGCCCCTTGTGCGGGGAGCGCCTGGCGTAGGTGGGGCAAGCACCAGCACCGAAGCGCGCGCGCTCTGTATCGGGCAGCCAGCGGTGTCTGGGCCCTGCCACTAGCGTTGGGGAGTACTTCCAGAATCCAGGCAGCGGTGTTTGAGGAGCGCCGCTGCGCCATGGTCACATCACCGCCGAGAAGCTAGCGGAGAGTGTGATCCATGAGGGTTGGCGATGGCTGTCGCACGGGCTCCGTCCACGACGGTGAAGGCAGCCTTGCGAGCTCCGGCCGTAGAGCTCTGCCGGCGGAAGGTGTGATCTGCGCCGGCCGCGTGCACTGGTTCCCCAATCAGTCGGGACCAAGTGGAGGAGCAGCTTGCGTCGATGGCAATATATTTTCTGGTTGTATTTGCTTTAAGTGCGATTTCTGGTTGATTAGGATTGTATTGACGGCTTGTACTCGGTTTGGTGTGCAATTTGGGGAGCACTGGTGGTACTATCACTGCACTCTTTTTTTCAGTCAGCCTGGAATTCTTCCTCTATCCGATTTGGAGTCATGTGAATTCATGGTTTCCTTCACATCTTTTCTGGTCGTACTTTAACTCGTGCTGAACTTGAACTCTGTTGAAGGGCGCGCATGAGGCAGACAGCTGTTGCATAGATTATCTCGATTTGGTTTTTTATTCGGTATGGTTTCCTCGAGTGCGATTTCATCTATTATTTGTTACATGATGGCGGATGCACAAAAGATTTCAATGGAGAAAAGAAAATCTCTTGGAGGTTGGTTATGTGATGCTAATGCTATACTTGCTGAAGAGAACGATTTCCCTTTTTATGGGGAATAGACCTCTTGGCATTTCTGTTTGCTACCTCTTTATTTTTATGGTTTTTGATATTATCAAGAAGCGGTCATAACTGTGTTCGAGCTAGTTGAATCATGACTTGTGCAAAAATGAGAATTGTTTAACAGTCTTCTTTGTTTGGTAAATGCGTGTGTCCTCAACTTGAGGATGTCATTTTCTTGAATGGAATGTGCATAATTAGTTTTAAATATAATTTATGGAATTACTCTCATGAAGCACTTGCCACCAGGGGCACAGGAGCAGCGTCCCAAGGCTGGAAAATAATGGGGTACGCCCCCGGCGTACGCTCCGGACCGTACGCCCCTAACTTGGATGGACGACGCGTGGCCTGGCGCGGATCGCACGGCCTCTCGCTCGCGGCCCAGCAGCTCACGTCCCAGCCGCGACGGGACACGTCCGGCTCAGCTCAACAGCTCCATGAAATGGCACGGCTCGGCAGTTGCGCTCGCCAGCCACGCCCACGCGTTCTCGCTCTGCTGGCCGGTCTGGGGGCGCCGCCGCCGCCGCGTGCGCTCGCTGGCCATCGCGAGATCTCGTCGGACAACGTTACACGGGCCCGTGCTGGCAATCATCGAGCCGACGTCATCTCGCGCTGGCCTTGCTCGCGTCCGCACTGCTCGTCTGCTGCGCCGTATCCGCTCACGCTGGCCGCGCTAGCGCTCTCCCTGCTTGCCTGCGCTGCCGTGTCCGCCCACGCGCGCCGCCGCCCGCCGCGACCGACCTGGTGCCGACAGTTCGCCATGGCCGTGTCCACTCCGCCAAGATCGCATCCGTCGCAAGCCGCGCTCAATCGCGCTGCTTCAGCTCCGCTCGCACCGGTCATGCCCCGCCAGAGCCGTTCGGTCGCGCCGCCGCGGCCTGGAGATCTCGCGCCGCGTTCAATTACCGTGATGTCGAACCGATCGGATCCCCCTCGTGCGATTGTGAGCCGAGCCGATCGGGCGTGGGTGTGTGCGTGACGCGCGACAGACGGAATACAAGCGCTGGAGCCTGGAACTCGCGAATCAGAACTGGACACGTCAGCGGGCGTACGGACGGGAGCGTACGCCGGGGGCGTACCCCATTATTTTCCCCAAGGCTGGGCAATTGATTCATGGAGGCTGATGAATGGAAGGAGCAAGCAAAGCAATCAGGTGAGTGCTCAATCCTGATGTTTTACACAATCTCCATGGGAGAAGTATGCTGCATTTTTTTTTCATTCTACAACCATGTCCTACACAGCCAACACGTACAATGTTCACGCGAACCAAATCACACGAATTTATTAGTACACGGGAGGCCAAGCTGAGAGTGCATGCATCACATAGATAGCCACATAGTGTCCAAGATGGCACTTTATTCAAAAATAGACAATAGTACACGTACAGGGAATTCAAACAGGGAGAGCCACAAAGCATTCTTCGAGACCAGCGGCTCGAATGGCTTTTGCCGACACGCTAACAAGGGACTGCACTTAAGACCTAAGCATAAGGATGGCCAGCCGCTAAGGTGGCATGGTAGTGGAATGGATGGACACGTGAACCCAGGGACCTCCAAAGGGCAAAACAGGTAAGGATTCACAGGCTAGGGACACAACACTACGATACACTATTCACTAATTGAACAAACTAAAGTTGGAGGACTGATTATGGCGCCACCATGCGTGACATAGAGCAGCACTAGATCTATATGACGAAGCTGAGTAGCAATAGGTCGTTGATGGTGGAGGCCATATAGGTTGGATTACTTGCCGCTGCAAGATTGGAATACTTTGTTACCCAACAGGTAGATCAAACAAAGCGTTAGGACAAACATGAAGTACGTACCCTGACCCGTCTGACTCTGCGGGGAGTGATAGCTGCCTGCGAGCTGACCTTGGCCTCTTGCCTAGAACAGTTCTGTAAACCATGCGAGGCAAAATATAGGTAGTCCGTATAGAAGAAAACATGGACCATAAGGTCTTACCCATGGGGTAATTAGTGAGGTCAAATATAAATAAACATTTACGTAGCCACTCACTACATGCATAGTTAACCTTTCATTACAATAGATGCATAACATAGACTTACTTCGTAGCGGTCCCTATGCAAGTTGGTTTTGTTAGGCCATCAACCACACATAGAAAGCCCCCACAATAATGGCGGTGGTGGTGCTTTTTATCTCGTAACAAATATGAGGAGCTACAACACAAGGAACTGCGGGAATGGTCCGAGCGGGAGGAGTGCGATGAAGCAACGGCGGCACACCACATGCTTATATAGGCAAGAGTTGAAAACGGATGAGACATGGGCGCCTCGGGCATGCCCTTGCATGCATGGAATCTACTTTTCATCTGCAATGTACTTGTCATTGCATGCATGTATGTTTACTCACTTCATTGCATGCGTCCTTTGCATGTTTGGCTTTGCATGCATGGTATCTACCTGTGGCATTACATGTGTATGGGAAGGACCACCGTAATTTTGTAGTTTGCCCCTGCATGCATGCACACATGCTTCTTGTTTGTCCTTTGCATGCATGCACACATGCTTCTTGTTCGATCCCTTCGCATGCATGCATGTTTACTCTTTTCTTTTTGCATGCATGTTTACTCTTTGTTGTGTCCTTTGCATGCATGGAATCTACCGTGGCATTGCATGTGCATGGGAAGGACCACCGTAATTTTGTAGTTTGCCCTCGCATGCATGCACACATGCTTCTTGTTTGTCCTTTGCATGCATGCACACATGCTTGTTTGTTCCTTCAGCATGCATGCATGCATGTTTCCTCTTTTCTTTTTTTGCATGCATGTTTACTCTTTGTCGTATCGTTTGCATATGAACGGTTGTGCATTATTGAACATGTCCTTTGCATGTATGGGAAGGGAGCCTTCAACCTCATCGTATATGGATGGAATTCCTATCTAATGCCGGACAAAAATGATGATTAAATTTTTGGGTTCTTTTTCTGCATCAATTAAGCCGTTTTTTATTGAAATGCCTTCACTTTTACTTCTAATAGTTAAGAAAATTTCTCCCTCCGTTCCAAATGTAGTTGCCATCGTGGCTTTTCTAGATACATTGAACGCTATGTCTAAATACAGTAAAAGCAATTAATCTAGAAAAGCCAAAGTGAACTACAATTTGGAACGGAGGAAGTAGTATTTTCTTTTTCCTGGCTGACATGATCAAATTCTGTGGAGTCATGTCGCGGTTTCAAAGCAAAAGCAACTGCACTAGGTCCTCCGATCGTCACCAAGTGCAAAAAGCTAGCTGACATGCATCCAATCCAAAGGACGAACGCTCTTGCTTCAACTTTAATTTGCACGTACGCACTCTGCATCATGGTCATGGATCTCTAGCATAGCATGCAGCTAGCTTCTGGATGCATTCAAGTACTAATAAGAATGACACGCTGCTGCTTGTGTGGCTGATAGAGCCTACATCAGGGACCCATTTTATACTTCCTCCTCTCCTTGTGTGGAAGTGAGCCGCAGACGTTTCGTATGTGGCAAAGCTCGTTCCATTCCACACAGCACACTGTACAAGACACACACGCACCAGTGAAGTGAGCCGCAGACAGTCTGTTTGGACTAAATAAAGGGTTATTTTTTCCCTTAATCACGTAAGAGACTTGCGCGTTGTTGTATTAAGAAAGAGAGTTTTCTTACAGATTACACGTGTCCGGCACCAAGGATAAGCAAAATAGGCTTGGCACCCTTAACCTCAAATTCTATCAACTAACTACTCACTGCATCAAACACCCCAGATGCCTCGTGCCGGCTGAGATCCACTGCTCGGCCCTAAGCCTGATGAGCTCGGGCGGCGGCTGAGATCCACTGCCCGCCCCTAAGCCCGACGAGGTCGGCGAGTGCATGGACCTCCGTGTCAGCCCCTCAAAAGCTTCCCGCATTCCTTTCCTTCCAAGGTTCCCAGGCAATGAGGGCGAACAACGAGTCAGAGCCTTTCTTGAGGTCGCCTGTCCAACGCGATCTACATTCCTGCCACTAGTCAAGGAGGGACCCGTGCACGCCGCCTGCGACATGTTTTTGTGCAGCGCCGATGCGCGCCATGAACCACAGCTGCCTCGTGTAGGAGCAACCAATGATGATGTGGTCCATTTTTTAGTGCTAAACCAAACCACAAAGCAGGTAATTCGATATTTTCTTCAGTGTTAAGGTAATTGCTCATTATTTGGGTGTTATTTGAAACCACCAAGGTAATTCGTTTTCCCTTGAGTTCTATACGAAACTGCCAAGGTAATTCATATTTTCTTGGGTGTAATTTGAAAACCCCACAAAGAAATTCTCATAACTTGAAAATTCAATTTATTTTTATTTTTTTAAATGACCTTGGATGGACACGTATAATCTAAACCAAAGTTATAGTATTCGACGACATCTAAATATTTTTATGTCAAACTTTTTACATTTGAAATTGTTTAGGATTTCAAATATTCATTACAAGTTTCATCAACAAAGTAGTAGCTCATAGGTTGGAATCCAAGGTTGCATGGCTTTTGGGTTTTTGTTTTCTTTTGGCTATTGCTTTATATTATTATTTCCTTGGTGGTGGTTGCTAACCCTCAAGGAAACTAAATTCTTTAACGGTTAGAAATATTTTCTTGAATGTTGCTGGCCCTGAAGGAAACTAATTTTACTTGATGGTTGCAACATTTTATTGTCCCTTTGGCAAATTAAATATGGTCCAAGTTCTTTGACGGCAAAACAGGAGAAATTGCATCCTAGCTAATAGATGATCACTCCTTGGAATCCTGTGTCCCACACGATTTGCATTTTGAGTATGGGGCCGGGCCAGGGGAGTACAGAGGATGTACACTTCGCTCTCATCAGCCCCTATATGAGCTCTTTCACGGGTCGCATGCACCTTACCTTACCTTTCCTGCGTTGCGCACTTATTTTGAAGAGTAGATGTGGACGTGTCACATGGCGAAGGCAGTCTGGTCTTGCTCTGAGGGAAGGCACATGAACATGGCAGTTGGCACTGGACAAGACTATAGAGCCTGTTGTGGAAATCCTTCGACGCGAAGCGTGACCACGCTAGCTGTGTTGCATTTCTCTGCATTGGGTCGGGAGGCCTTGCCTTGCCTTTGTTGCGTCGTTGATGCACTAGCTTGTTTTGAAGTAGCTGAAACACGGCGACGACTCGAGGTCACGAGACGGACGATGACGCGTCTGCTCGCTCGCTCGCTATATATCAGCGATCACATGGCTATCGATATTCGATAATGGCAGTCTGCTGGCCGGTGCTGTATAAATGCGCATGCTACTATATATGTGTATGCATGAGATGAGATCGAGTAGATGTCTTCCTGCTCCGGCCAGTTGCTACCGGGGAGACCCTGTGTAATTAATTCGGTGAGTAATACACAGACCATATATACCACCATCTTGAGAAGACGAGTGTTAGGAGGCTTGTATTTTCTCCTGGGTGATATGTTCAAATTCTATGCAGTCATGTATGTCGCGGTTTCAGAAGCAAACAAAAGCAACTGCACTACCAACCTTGTCCTCCGATCCTAACCAATTCAAGTGCAAGAGCTAGCTGACATCCAACGCAAAGGACCAACCCTCTTTCTTCAACTTTAATTTGCACGCACAATCTCTGAATGCTAGTACGTATAGCATAGCATAGAGATCTAGCTTCCGGATGAATTAATTCAAGTACTAATAAGAATGACACGCTGCTTCTTAATTGTGTGCCTGATCGAGCCTGATTAATCTTGTTTCGTTACTTAACTGATCTGATGTCCTCCTGCATGCTTAGCTAGGTCACTTTTGCATGCAAGTATTGGTTTGAATTCACACTCTCTGGTTCAACATACTACCTACTTTACAGCTACCTCTCCCTGCAGTGATGAAGTGCCTTACACTACAACAGGTACAATAAGCTCTCTCTCTCCCCTCCATATCAATCTCTACTCCTCCTACTACTAGAGCCGGAAAACCCTTGGACGCTGCTCTGCTGGCGTCCCAGACCGAGATATATAGGAGAGCCTGCTAGCTGTGAGTGACTACGGGTGCTACTCTGGTGGCCGGAGAGGAGTGGAGTCTGCTACTCAGTCTCTAATCGACGATCCGAGTGAGTGAGTCCTGCTGCTTCTCGATCGATCCTTCCGTCCCCGGCGTTCATGGACGTCCCGGCGGGTGCAGGAGTGGCGGCTGCGGCGGCGGCGGCCCCGCCGGGGCAGTGGTGGTGCCAGTGGCGGTGGCCGCGGCACAGCCAGCAGCAGGTCGGGAGCCTAACTGGACCAAGCTGCGCGTGAGGTGGGCCCAGGCGCTCGTCGTCCTGGGCTTGGCGGCGGCGGCGCTGGCGATGTTCGCCTTCTCATCCCCCACAGCGCAGGTACGTACTGATGATCTGCGTGATAATTCTGGGAAGTATTCCGATCCATCCAGCTGCATTCTAAGTACCTTGATCTGATTCGCTGCAACGCTACCCTGCAGGCGGGGGCCAGCTGCGCGCCGACGGCGGAGGAGGCGGCGGACCTGCGCGCTGTGGCGGAGGACCTGCTGATGGCCGCCGCGGGGCAGGTGCTCGCCGCCATGACGGCGGTGCTGTGGCCGTGTCGTCTGTTCACTGTCTTCGCCACCTTGCTGGGATGGCTGACCGGCTTCTGCGCCGGCGACGTGCTGTGGCAGCTGGTCGCCTGTCACGGCCACGTCCACGGCGACCGCCTGGCGTCCTACTGGATCTTGGTCTGCGTCTTCTTCGTGGCATTCACCATCGGCTTCAGACTCTCCATTCGTGGCCTCTGCGCCTGTTTAGATCAGTGGTAAGTACGTAGATCTAGCATTCTAGCTAGGTGTAGTTCACAGATCGATCGCATATCCATCTATATATGTTCCTCGATCGGATCGCTGCTCATCGATCGCCTATATTGTTGGTCATTATTCTCACTCTACTCTCCTAGCTAGGTTATTCGCTTCACTTTATGGTTAGTATCAGGGATCGGACTACTTAATGTCCTATGAACCTACAGTGCTGGTTTAATTTGGTCCCTTTATGCCATGTTGTTTCGTCTTCTAAGTTCTAAGTGACTGAGTAAAATTATCTATGACATGCCATGCCATATGTATATATATATATGATATGTCTCCTCTGAACTGCATTATTACGTGATTAATTAATGTGGTAGCCGAGACGAAGAAATGATGTAAATTTGTGTGTTCTTCTGTATCAGTATATCCCACCGAGTTGCAAAAGTGCATGTCCCGATCCGGTTGCGGTTGTTGCCAAATTTTACTCATCACACATCCAAGTCTAGCTTGATTAAGGTACTTCATATAGGTCCAACAATGCACATTGATCCACCTGCAAACTATGTGTTTTGTATCCAGAGCTGCATTTTGTTAGGTTTCACCTGAAATTTCTTGTCAACTTCAAGTGGGATTCGATCAGTATTGATCATATAAACTATATATGTCAAGTTATTATCTAAAGTACAAAATGTAGTTAAGAGTGGAGTCTAATACTGGGAAATTCAATTTTTCTGATCAAATATAAAAGATTTCTGAATAAAATATACAATTTGCATTGCATTGTAGAGTTTAAACTCAATATATGGATAAAAATCGCAGCAACTAATGAGATAGAAAAATTGAAGTCAAAATAGAGATCCATGATGTCACAAAGTAGGTGCTATAATAACTCTGAGTTGAGATGTAAACTATATATATAATGATGCCTATACCTATTAGCTCTCGGCCGGCCTGTTTGGATGGACTGGAATTCAAACAGACGCTTATATGTGCACTCATCATGTTAGCTACCAAATAATGATGATAATAGTGATCTCATGTATATATGCGTACATATTCCTAATGTTTAAGCCCCATTACCTCAAGAAATAAGAATCATATTTATTTTCGAACGGATAAAGTACATCGATGATCCTCTGCGGGCCAAATATATCCACAGTAACAATTATACAAAGATTTATATCGCTTTTTGGCACCGGTGAACTATACCAGCCGTTGGTGTATGTGCATGCGGTCCAGTTCGGATCGGAGCAGCATAGCTTGTGCTACAGTGCTTTTGCTGCTTGGCACGGTACATTGAACTTGAACATGGCCACTCGTTTTTCACCGAGCAAAAATTGCCTCATTTTCGCAATAAGCAACGCAATCATACTACGTCCTCCTGCCTGCATTTCTTGTCGTCCAAAGACAAAGTGAAACGACGAGGGACGACGGCTGTGGGTGTGCGCCTGTACTCGGGGTCATCACACATGGTGTGCCGTTGCTGTTTTGGGATGCATGCCAAGAGGACGCGGTTGCCATGCCTCTCCCAGCGGCGGATGCGCAATGGTAGTTGTAGTAATGCTAGCTGCTAGCTGGACGTTCATATGTGTGTGTGTACAATCTAATGCTGGTGAGCTATCTTTAAGAGCAACGGAGAAATGAAATTAGCCGATGAGACGCAGAAATGTTCGTGTGTGTTCTGTATATGTCATGTACGTATATCTCAACGACATGCAAATAAAGTGTCCAACAATACACATTGTGATCCACCTGTAACTAATTAAGTGTTCTATATATGCATCAAGCTTGCATTGTGTTGGGTTTCACATGAAATAATTCGTTATCAACTTCAAGTGGGATTCAATATTCACTACGGAAAGCGGGTCTTCGCCGACGGATGCTTTCGCGTTTTGCCGACAGCCCAAAAAATAAAACTTTTCGCAAAGACTTTCTTCGCCCGGACGGCCGCTTTCGGGCAAAGAAAAACCTTCGGCGAAGCTTGGGTCCATACATGGTGAAGCGGCGAAGGGCGTCGGCGAAGGGTGGGTTGTCGGCATAGATCGGTCGCAAAGCTTGCCGTCGGGTTTGCGTAACCTTTTGCCGACAACTTCCGTCCGTCCCTCGGCAAAGTTTTTTTCCTTTGCCGAGTACAAAAAAATATCTCTCGGCAAAGTGTGTTTTTATCGCACCAAACGCCGCCACACGTGTCCCTAAACTTTTACCGAAAGTGTTCATGCTTCGCGAGTGTCGATTGCAGGGCTCTCGGCAAAGTTTGCCTTTGCCGACAGCCCTAATTCTCACTCTCGGCAAAGATGGCCTTTGCCGAGAGCCCTATCCCAGCTCTCGGCGAAGCACAAATTTTTTTTTTGGATTTAGCCGTCACAACTCTTTCTTCTAGCTTAGCTACAAGATTTTTGTAGTTCGTTGTTGAAGTTTGCAATTTTTTCAATCTTTTTTACTATATTTTATGAATTTTCATGTATTATTTGAATTTCCTTTAAAACTAAAATTTGAAGCGCAAGTGATTCGAATAATGGATCTAAATGATTCAAAAATGATAAACATGATTGTGAGTGTATCTTGAGTCCTCATCCATGGCGGACACCAAAATTCGAATATCTTATGCGCGAAACACGCCGGCTCACTTGTGGGTCGATTGTTGTAAAATTCTATAAAATTCAAACGGAGTTGAAAAAATCATGAAATTTGACGAAAGTTGTCCTTATTTCGCATGTGTACACTATGTGATATATGTCCTGGGTTTCAACCATGATTTCAGTCGGCGTCGATGAAACCTTATGAAATTTTTTCTCATGTCTAGGCATATGATACCACAACAATAAAACAAGTTTCAGGATTTTTCAACTTCGTTTGCATTTTCTATGATTAAAAAACTAATCACCCGCAAGTGAATGGTCATGTTCCGTTAACAATATGTTCAGGGTTTTGGGTCTATCCCCTGGATGAGGCCTCACATTGCACTCCACGATTATGAATCGCATTTTTTGGCTCATGCCACGCACTCTATTATTATGACTTCGGTTCAAATCGACTTATTCAATAAAATTTAATTAAAAGGAATAAAATCAAAATATATACTAAATAGTTTTGAAAAATTCTCAAATTTCAACATGACCTATGAGACATTGTATGAACCCCACAAAAAAAAATTGGATCCAAAATTAAAAAAAAAATTTCACCCGGCGTACGGGATCCGGGCGCCGGAGACGTGGTTTACGAGAGGGTCCTGCTATCCGCCCTCGGTGAAACTACCAACATCTACCGAGGGTCTAACGCACGCATACGGTAGAGTTGACGCATAGGCTGCGTGGGATCTTTGCCGACGCCGGGCGTTAACAACACCGAGGGCGTAAGTTTGCGGAGGGATGGCTCGGTGACGTTGCGTTCTACCGGCGTCTCTTGTTTTCGAGGATCGCCGCTCGATGAACACTAAACCTACCGAGAGCCACGTGGTCACCGGCGAGGGGCTCTCGGTGGAGGGGGTCACCACCGAGGGGTTTTATTCCATCGAGCGAGGTTCTCGGTACATCGTATATGTACCCGGCTTACTTAGGGCGCTCGGTACCGATTAAGTAACTAGAGCAAGTTTGAGGGGGGGTGCCTTTCTCTTATAGGTGTCAAAATTTAATTAGCAAACATGGTGAAAATTTGTTTGTAGTAGTGGATTTTCAAATTTTCGTGGGTGCCTAGGCACCCAC
>JADLZK010008888.1:0-202331 GCA_015847255.1 Hyparrhenia diplandra
TTCCATGATTTATTTATTTTTGCATTCATTTTGATCTTATTATAGTAGTTGCCAATTTTTTATCCTAAGGAAAAAATGGATTAGAGGTGAATAATATTATTATTAGCGAACTCTAAATGTACTCTATTGTATCTTTTTTATTGTCCAAAGACTTGATTTAAACAAGCATATAATTGTTCTCTTCCATTTAAAGCGATTTATAAATGTACAAAATGAATAAATACCGTATAAAGATAAAGGTTCACTGCACGTCTGTTTTTCTTTCCTTTTTTTTTTAAAAAAAACAAAATGTCATTCCATAAATTTAGTGGCAGTTTGTGTTGGTTTAGCTAATTATACGGTCAACCTAATTTTGAAATAATCCTGGTTCTCCTTAGATCGTTGTCTATTTTTTAGAGTTTAAAGAATTTGAGTTAGTTTGTTGTCCATTTCTCCTCAGTTAATTCATACATTTCCTTGAGTATAAATTCTGCAAAAATCACGCAATTTATTGTGGTATGACCGAATATCAGCTACATGCAACACATGCCGACCGTTACATGAAGAACATTCTACATGGAAAAATATCCAACGGCCTCTTCTGAAGATAGGATCAAAAATGTCATGGCAATACACTCCTTTCTAACAGCAGCAAACAGGTCAGAGTTCATGTATCTCTCGCCCCGGTTGGAAACATGGTGACAATCATCTTTCCCCTTATTTTCTTCTCTCCCTGCAACCTAAAGGTACATGTACATCCACTTCAAGGTTTGACTAAATAAATCAGAATATAAATACTCCATCCATTCTAAATTTTAAGATGTTTAATTTGGTTAATGTATTTATTTTATCATGTATCTAGACATAGTGTATATCTAAGTATATAGCAACTAGAAAATCCAAATCGTCTTATCATTTTGGAATAGAGGGAGCAACAGTTAATGGAAGAAATTTTAGTTTTAGGATTGTAGTAAACCTTCAAGCATGCTGCCAAGTTTGCTCCAGATGATATGCCCACAAGAAGGCCCTCTTCCCAGGCCAACCTCCTCGCGTTCACCATCGCCTCCTCAGTTGTCACTATAACAACCTCATCGATAACTGATCTGTCTAGTACATCAGGCACAAATCCTGGTCCTATTCCCTGAATTTTGTGTTTGCCTGGTTCACCACCTGAAGGACAACAATACTATGTCATTATCATTCAATGTGGAAATGGATTGTTATTATTGTTCAGTGCAGAAAACAAGAACGCATAGCACTCAATTTAACACAATTTTTTTTAAGGATCCAACCAGGCCGGAATGAAAAACAAAGTATTCTAAAGAAACATTAGCTACTTAATGGAGTATGTTTTGAGCGCAGAGCACTCAATATAAACATTTTTCTCTGCCTCCCTAGTTCCTACATATATAAAGATGATTCGTTCCAAAGATTATACTAACCTAATTGATGATAATTGATGTTTCTGAATGGTGTAGTACCTGAAACAACTGGACTCTCTGCAGGCTCAACACAAATGATCTTGATACTGGGGTTTTGCATCTTCAGATACTTTCCAACACCGGATACTGTACCTCCTGTGCCTGAACCAGCTACAAATATGTCCACCTTGCCAGCCGTGTCCTTCCAAATCTCAGGTCCTATATATCATACGGTGTAGGCAATCATTTTATGCTATGATGATATTTGCATTGTTGTCATGAGGAGGGAAAGAATTTAAATGAGTGCTTAGCATAATTTTGCAAGTTGAAACATCAAGAAAGTATAAATTTCAGGAGAAATGAGTTTGTGGCGTCCGCATCAGCATAATCTTGTGTACTGAAATAAAAACATCATATCCAAACTCAGTCAGTACCATACCAGTCCATCTAATATGTGCTTCAGTATTTGATTTGTTCGAGAACTGATTTAGAACATGTACATTGGGCAATTCTTTTTTGAGCTGTTCAATCTTCGCATTTACGCCTGGGAACCCAAGGGTTGGATCTGCAAATGTCCCACTCAAAGGCAGTTCGCCCGTACAATATTAATCCCGCTGAATTTACACTGCCACTTACAGTATAATACAATACAAGGTGCTTCAGTAACTTCCTGGAAATTATCTTACCTGTTAAATACAGCTCTGCACCCATGTATCTCAACAGGATCTGCTTATCGAGCGAGTATTGGCCTGGCATAACTGCAACGAACTTGTAACCCTTGCGAATAGCAATGAGGATTAATCCCAGCCCCATGTTACCACCTGTCGGCTCGACGAGTGTCGTGACACCAGGTGAAATCAACCCCCTCTCCTCTGCATCTTCAATCATTCTTCAGTAGAAAATAGAAAGTGTTACTGTGCTAGTACAATCATATAACTGAGGAACAATAAGGGAACACAACAACAGGTAGTAATTTAAAGGTTACAGCATAAATCAAGAAAATCTAGGAGTATGAAAAACTCTAGTGTTCCAGTTCCAGTGCTTCTGAGCATGGCAAGAATGCAGGTCATAAATGGCTGTACAATTTCCTTTCAAAAAAAAAATGGCTTACAATTTGGAACAGGTATTTTTCAGCTAAAATATAATCACATGATCGAGAAAGAGGCTAAGTAAAACTGGTCAGAGTTTCGTCTGAATTCCCTAACCAATTGGTAAAAACGTGAAGGAAAAAAAAAAGGTTAGACCTCAAAGCGCAGCGATCCTGACGGAGCAGAGAGGCTGGTACGCCTCAGCCTTGCCGATGATCCGGGCATCCACCCCTTCCTTTTGCCGGTGATTCGCTTGAGCTCGATCAGAGGTGTCCACCCAATCAGCTGAAGGAATCGTCGCCCATGAACTCATGTCGCCTTATTAATCAGGAAGAGATCGAACTCAAGCGGCCTGCCTGACCTGCGTGACATCAGAGACGATGCATTCCTGCTGCTCTTCGCTGCAAGCGTACGATGGATAGAGCAGGGAGGGAATCCCCCCTCCCGGCTTCCTCTCCCGCCATGGATGCAGCAGCGTTTCTTGGACTCTCTCGCAGTCGCAGTGTGCTGTCAGTGAAGACTGATGAGTGATCACTGAAGGTTGCCTCTTGCGAGCCGCAACAAGAGTCTTTACCAGCCGCACTTGCACTCTCAAGTCTGAACCCAAGACTAGTCCTTTTGTTTTTCTGAATTTAACTGAGTTTATTTTGTTTTCAACCGCACGTGCACTCTAAAAGTCTCAACCGACTGCTTACCGCGCTTTTTAAGATAAAGGATAAAAATCCGGCTTCATCTATCCATGGATAGAATCAGATCAATTATTACAGAGTTCAAAAACAAAAAAAAGTTTTGGTGAATACAGACTCAAACCAAATTCAAACCGACATAAACACGAATAAAATGTCTTTGACTAAACATAACCAATATGTCTCTGATAGCCAACCACCGAACCGAAGAATGATAATGCCGACACTTCTAGGTGACGATGCCGCGCGATTAAATGATCCCCGAGATCTTCATTCGCCGCAAGTTTACCGCCGCCGCCTGACTTCCAAAATAACTAAGCGGCTTCTAGAATCATCGTTTCTTTTCCTATAAATTTCACTGACTACATAAGAAATAGTATTAACAAATAATTTTTTATAGAACATTTAGCACGATTAATCTTCATGTACTTATTTTGCACCACAAATTATTATTAGTAATTTTTCTTGTATAGTCGGTCAAAGGTTTGGACTACTTATAAAAAGTGACAGTGCATTTATCAGATATAGTAATTTTTAATATGCTATATACTAGAGAGATACGGTCAAGTCCACCTCACACTAGTGTGACAGTGTACAAATCGTATGCTCCCTCCATAATAATAGATGACATCTTAGAATTTCTCATGGAAACCAATGTTGAGAATTTCTCATGGAAACCAATGTTGAAGGCACAACGCTTCTTAGTTTGGATTCACTCAACTTTTATTCCCTTAATGATGGATTTGGTCGATTTTCAAAGATGTGTGAAGACCAAGGACAAGCTAGTTCTAAGTGTTGCGTTGAGTTTAGGTTCTTATCCTCTCCTTTGGTCATACGAGAAGAGGGAATGAATGTGTAGCTTAACCTAAGTGAGTCTAGTGAGTGCATGCGATGCACATTTGTGAAAACTAGCACTAGGTTCCTTAGATGAAGCCCAAGGAGGGATGAAGCCAAAAAGCCAAACCCAAAGGAGAGTTTACATTATCTTTTAGGCATTGGATGGAGCTCTAGGACAATGCTTTGGATAGTCTTTTTTCTTACTCTTCAAAAAATAGTTTTGGTGTAGTAAGCACCAGAGTGATGCAACTTAGACATATTTGCAGTTGGTTGAGAGGAGATGAAGTCACCAGAGTTTGCACTAAATAGATACACTAGAGAGGAGTGTATTTGGCCAGGGTGAAACAATGTCAACGGAATCCTCCATTGCCACACTCGAGCTTGTTTATGTAGTAACGTCTAATTTGGAGTTGAGCCAGTTGAAGGCCACTAGAATTCTCCGGTGCTACACCAAGAAAACACAAGAGAAATCAGGTGTTTAGTTTTCAGTTGAGTGGAATTCAAACAACTAGTTTTAGGTGCTTGACCTATATATATAATCCATCCTCATGCATTTTAGATATCTTTAAGCTGGGATAGCTAGTTACACATAATGATTTAGACTATTGGAGTGGTTAGAAAATCTTAATTGAAGATTAAGGACTCTGTCATTAGTGCTTAGAGAGTTCCAAGTTTTCATCCACTCTTCTCACTAGGCTTGGCCGGGTCATGTGAGAGTTTAAGCTTGTTACTCTAGCTTGGTGGTCAAGTGTTGACCTATGGTGCCATGTTTTTGGGTTCCTCATCACCCATCGGCGCCAAGCAGATTTGGAAGACCTTTGCACCTCCATAGGTCAAGTTCTTTCTTGGCTCATCATGCATGGGTGTCATCGACAATGGAGCGTAGATTCCGCCATGGTTTGCGGGACTCTTGCTCGTTCATCATCCGTGATCAAGGAGAGGAGACAATTGACCATATCCTCGCTAGGTTGAGTCTTGAACGCGAGGTTTGGGACTCAATTCTAAGAGCTTTCCACGTCCATAATTTGGTGATAGTGAACGAGGAAATGGCTTTTGCAACGGTGGTTGGACGCTTTGGAAGGAAAGGAACGTAAGGACTTTCAACAGGAGTGCATCTTCGACACTACGGCTGGTCGCAACCATTCTAGAGAAGCTAGAGGCTTGGTGCTTGGCGGGATACAGGCACCTGAAGTCGTTATCAGCGATCCTTTGATCTAGGCTCTTCTCGCTCCCGTCGCAACATCTTATCTTCATAAATTACAACCTCATGCGAGTCTAACGTTGTGGCTTGGTAATCCGATGATTACCGTATTGTTTAACAAACTCTATTCTTGCTTAATGAAATGTGCTTAGGCACGGTCACTAAAAAACTCTTAGTGGTCAATATCATCTAGATGGCTTGGTGGTGGTTTGGTTCTTGATGATCTCTCTTCTTAGAACTACCTTGTTAGAGTAGGGGTTGGAACTTAGGTTACAAAATTTTATACGGTAGGATAAACACTTGTTAAGCACAATGGGTGAATTTGGGTAAGTGCAACCGTGGTAGGTTTATTTCCACACACAAAAAATGTATATATCCCAATCCCCCCGAACATGTTGATCCTCTCAATGACAATGACAGTTGTGTCAAGGAAAATTTCTGTGGCATTGGATCATGTGGTGTGTTCAAGCTTTCAGGCCTGTGCATCCCTGAGTTTCGATATATCGAACTAGTCAATCGCTAAGGACGTGAATTCAAAAGTTTCCAAGGTTTGGACCTGTGCATCCCCGATATATCATAACTAGGCAATCGCTAAGAGCATGAATTAATTGGAGGTGGAGAATGACATTGGCGTGCTCTCATTTTATGTCATATGTCGACGGAGAGGGCCCAACAGGCCTTAGGGACCGGGCACATAGCCCCAAAAGGTGTGTGCACGCGCCCAGGAAAAGGGCGGCAGCCCTGCTGCCTATCGCCGCCGTCATATCTCCGCCGTCATCATCATCAACAAGTTATCTTAGGCAGTACGTATTTAGTAAATAAAATAGAAGGAAGGGATAGGTAAGGAAATAAAATAGGAGATTGCTTTAGGTGCAAGTCTTTCCAAAACTATAAATATAAAGGAGATGTAAAAATTTTTCAATCTTAAGCAAAGAGGAGAACTATCTCTCCCTTCTCTTCGCAAACCCTAGCCGCCTCCTTTTCCTCCTCCCCCGCCTCCTCCCCTCCCCTCTTGCCGCCGCCACCACCTGCTCCTCCCTCAAGCGGCGCCGCCACTCACCACCTCCACCATAGCCGCCGCCATGTTGTATCTTTCCTAATGTCCAGAGAGACTTGGATGGATATGCATGTAATTGTTATCTCTTGATTTAATAGAATCTCTTCCCCTTCGAAAAAAAAATCTAAATGTACAGAGTAAACAAGTTCCATATGAAAATAAAGATACACTACACATCTGCCATTCATTCTTAAAAAAAGGCATCATGCCAATTCAGGGGCAATTTGTGTTGACCATACATTTAGCAAGTGATAGAATAAACTAAATTTTTGAAATAATCCTAGAACACATTAGTTTGTTGTTCATTTGTCCTCCAGTTGATTCATACATATTCGCTGAGTATAAATTCCATAACAAAATAACGCAATTCATTGTGGGCTGACTGAATATCAGCTACATGTAGCATATGCTGACCGTTACATGGAAAATAGCTCATAGCCCTCTTCTGTAAGTAGGATCAAAATGTCATGGCAATACACTCCTCTCTAGCAGCAGCAAATAGGTCAGAGTTCATGTATCTCTCACCCCACTTGGAAACATGGTCACAATCATCTTCCCTTGTTTTCTTCTCTTGATGCGACCTAAAGGCACATTCATTTTGAGGTTTACTAAAAAAATTTAAAATGAGAAATAAATTAATGGAAGAAATTTTAGTTAGCATTGTTGCAAACCTTCAAGCATGCTGCCAAGTTTGCACCAGAAGATATGCCCACAAGAAGGCCCTCTTCCCTGGCCAGCCTCCTAGCGTTCACCATTGCCTCCTCAGTGGTCACTGTGACAGCCTCATCGATAACTGAGGTGTCCAGTACTTCAGGTATAAATCCTGGTCCTATTCCCTGGATTTTGTGTTTGCCTGGTTCGCCACCTGAAGGACAGCAATACTATGTCATTATCATTTTTGACCGAAGTCAGCAAAGGGAAACCCCATATGTCATTATCATTCAATGTGCAAATGGATTGTTGTGATCATCCAAACAAAGTATTGTATACTCTAGTATGGATCATACAACTATGTTTATCCCTGACTAAACCTCATTCAATGATTTATTTCAAAACCAATCATTTAGTGGCATCAGTGGCATTCCACTGTGCAGTGCCAAATAATTGGTTAGAGCTTTTACTATAAAGCTGAAAAGTGATGGGCCATCATTAGGGGACAACTATAATGGAAACTGAAGCATCTCTAATGAAATATTAGCTACATAGGAATACTTTCTGGGAGCATAGAAGCACACAATATAGCACATTTTTTCTCTTGCTTCCGAACTTCCTATATTTACTGCAATTATGCGTGCTAAACTGATTGATGGTTATGAATGGTGTACTACCTGAAACAACTGGACTCTCTGTAGGCTCAACACAGACGATCTTGATACTGGGGTTTTGCGTCTTCAAATACTTCCCAACACCAGTCACTGTACCTCCTGAGCCAGAACCAGCTACAAATATGTCCACCTTGCCAGCAGTGTCCTTCCAAATCTCAGGTCCTGATATCAGCACACACCAGTAACATGCAATTTATTATGATAGCATGTACAACAATTTATTGTGCCAGTTCCGTTTAAGTATATTAAATAGGACAGGAACTACTAATAACTATCACTACTCCGTAATACAAAGCCCTTTTAAGTGTACAGGATGTTTGGTGCAACCCTTCCATTTTTGAACTATCGATGACCTCAGGGTCAACAAATACGGTGCAAGCAGATTTGCATTGTTATCATGTGAGGAGGAAATAATTTAAATGAATGCTTAGCAAAATTTCACAAGTTGAAACATTGAGAAAATCTAAAATTCAGAAGAAAAAAAGGTCATCCCCATAAGCTAACTAATGTGTACTGAAATAAAAACAGCATATCCAAACTCATTCAGTAACCATACCAGTCCATCTGATATGTGCTTCAGGATTTGCTTTGTTCTTGAATTGATCAAGAACATGTACATTGGGCAATTCTTTTTGAGCTCCTCAACCTTCGCATCAATGCCCGGGAAACCAAGGGCTGGGTCTGCATATATATGTCACACTCAATGGTGAATAGTTCACCCATACAATTCCTCTGAATTTTACACTGCCAGTGCAGCATGTAAGTAGCATCCGAAATAAAAAGGTGAAACAAGGTGCTGCAGTAGCATCCTAGAAATTGTCTTACCTGTCAAATACAACTCTACACCCATGTATCTCAACAGGATCTGCTTATCGAGCAGTATTCACCTGGCATAACTGCAACGAACCTGTAACCCTTGTGAAGAGCAATGAGTACTAATCCCAATCCCAAGTTGCCGCTTGTCGGCTCGACGAGTGTCGTGACACCAGGTGAAATCAACCCCTTCTCCTCTGCATCTTCAATCATTCTTCAGAAGAGAACAGAAATGTTATTGCAATGTCTGTGGTAGTACAACCATATAACAGAGGAACAGTAATAACTCAATAAGGGAACATTAGTTAGCTACAGCACATATATATCTAGAAAGTGTGCTAGTACAATCATACAACAGACGAACAATTAGTTAGCTACAGCATAAATCCAGAAAGTCTAGAGTTTCTGAACATGCCAAAAATGCAAGCCATACATGTGAACTCGGGAGACATGTGCAGGACTCCCAGTTGACTTTGTGTTCCCTCTTCCCAGTTTGCTATTTTTCAGCTAAAAATCGAACCAGATGATTGAGAAACAGGGCAACTAAAACTATTCAGAGTTCCATCTGAAATCCCCCTAACCAGATGGGGAAACAAAGAGGAGAGAAAAAAAATTATCAGACCTCAAAGCGCTGCGATCCTTGACGGAGCAGAGAGGCTGATACGCCTCGACCTTGCCGACGATCCGGGCATCGATCCTTCCTTGTGGGCGATTCGCTTGAGCTCGATCAGAGGTGTCCAGCCGATGAGCTGAAGGAATCGTCCCACACAAACAGTTAATGGCGAGACGAGGGGAGAGAGAACATGAGGGGGGGAGGCTGACGAACGACCTGAGTGACATCAGAGGCGATGTGCTCCTGCTGCCCTTGGCTGGAAGCGGACGACAACGGGTTGAGGAGAGAGGGGATCCCCTTCCTCCCGGCCTCTTCTCCCGCCATCGCCATGGATGCTGCTCCAAAGTCCAAACAACCGTGCGTATCCCTCGTTTCTTGGCCACTCGCAGCGTGCTGTCAGTGAAGAAGATCGGTGACTGAAGATTTGCTTCTTTCGAACCGCACAACTCTTTTATTAGTAGCTAGCTGCACTTGCTGATTTTTTATACAGTCGACTATTAAATTTTAGTGATATATACGGTCCAGTCGAGCACCACCAGTGAGAGTGTCCATGTCGTCTAATAAATTTGCAAATGTTTGTGGATTGGATTGAGATTTGCGATTGGTTGGTAGCGAGTCTCAGCATCAGATAAGTGAGTGACATGTTCGGTGACGGCCCGCATAATTGTTTACTGACACGGTTCACGGTTAAGTAAAGGCTGTGTTTAGAGGCCAAAGATTCCCTCCAAAATTTCCTGCACTCCCCATCACATCCCATCACATCAAAACAATAAACGCACTAAAAGACGATTTCAGTATGAAATGTAGGTAAAAAATAAACTAATTATATAGTTTAGATGTACATTCTTGGACGATTCTTTGGATTTATTAATTACCCCATGGTAGGATAATATTTACCACAAACAATATTAAATGCTGCAACGGTATTTTCGGCACATCGCTAATCTGTATCTCCGTATTTTTAGACCAAATTTCTAATTTTGGCCCAAAATTTTAGCCTCTAAACACACCCAAAGAATGTCATGCTATGGAGTACTATGCATGGACGTCCATTTGGTAGCATGATATGAAGTGTACAAGCCATGTTTTGATGAGTTCTGACTTCTGACTTTGCTCAGTTTGCTAGAACCAAGGAGGAAGACCTCGGAAGAAGAGATGAAAGGGTCAACTAAACAAATTTGATTTATTATATTACTCCATCCGGTAATTTTTTGATTATACATAAAAATATTAACAGCATTTGATTTCTAAGTAGATTTATTGTTACACATATTCTATTATTTATTAACAATATTTAACAATATTAGTATCTTTTATATATATATTTATTATGTATTTCAAAGGTAGCAACTATGCCACTCAATTGAGGTGAATAATAAACTTATTTAGTTTTTAAAAATAAAGGCTCTGCTTTGTCGTCCAATTAGGACGAAAGAAACTATGTAATGGGTAGATAAATAAAATAACTAAATTATACAGTTTCAGAAAAAAAATATTATTTTAGTCCTAAAGAAAAAAAATATTCACAATAATGTATTAATATTTTACTTTTCTAAACTTAATCTAACAAAATAAATAAATCATGTGCTAATTAATTAAGTATATTAAAACCTAATAAAATATTAACTTAAAATTGTTTTTGTAGGGCTTTCCCTTTTCCGAAGAAAAGGAGCCCTTCCAGAAATTCTCAGTAGCCCAATGGGGCCAAAGAGGGGGTTTGGAAATAGTTTTCAACCAGCAATTGACGCGCCTCGGTATGACCTCATAAGCTGCGTCATTGCCCCAAGCGCAAAGATGGTTTCTTCAGGTCGCCCACCCCGCATCTTGTAGTCGCCTCCACCTGCCTCCCGTCTCTCCGCTTCCGAGGTGGCACAAAACGTCCGCAAAACGTGACTGCTCACCAGTCACCACTCACGGGGCTGGGCCCTTTTGATTTGTCACGGGCCGGAATAAACATGCGCAGTTTCCACTGGCCCGTTTCGTCGTCAGGACAGGGCCCTCGTGCTGCCACTGGGCTACTAGGCAGTAGGCACCGCCCAGCCCACTCGAGCGTTGGCATTTTTTAAGAAGAAAAGAGGAGTCAAGGGGCTCACGGTGCAATAAAATTTGGTTGGGGCTCCCACGGGTGGTTCAAATCGCAGGTACTTTATCCTGGATTTATTTCGGGATTTTCCGTTACTGCGTGCATTAAGTGGTAGGCGACGCCCCCGTCCCGTCGATAGCGGCGCCCGGTGGTGACTTGAACTTCAAGATTTCGCCGCTAGTCCTTCGAAGGTGCTCATAGGGGTAGGGTTTGCGTCACGTGTGTTCATAGGGGTGAGTGTGTGTGTGCGTGTTGAGCGTCTGCGTTGTCTTGTGTAATCTCAAAAAAAAAAAAAAGAAGAAAAAGAGGATGGTCAAATTTGCTACACTACATGGTTGGTGACATGTAAACGAAAACGGATGGAAGTAATAACTTCTGTGGGAATCTTTGGACTTATTATTAGTGCAAAAGAAAATGCTTCCATAACACTGAAAAATGGCATGGCATGTTCAGATAGTCAGCCATGAGCCAGCCAAACTATACATGGGATATTTATTTAACTTACTCCCTCCGTCTCAAAATAATTCATCATGTTGACTTTAAGACATCATGTTTGACCACTGTCTTATTCAAATTATTTATACAATTTAGGAAATAAATAAATTATTATTAAAATATCTCTAATAATAAAATAAGTCACATCAAATTGGATGATGTTTATATAAAAAATTTGAATAAGACGAAGTGGTCAAACATGACATCTTAAAGTCAACATGATGAATTATTTGATGTGGATGATGTCTTCTTTTTCTAGAAAAACTGGACAGGGAGCACCGAGCATGACCGGTTGCCATAGCTACTGAAACTGTCAAGTAGAGAAAAAAAAAAAAGGTTGATCCGCACATATCAGCGGCAGTTGACCACACTTATATGTACAGCGCCAGCACACCTATATGTACATGCATATTGTAATCCTCGTTGATCAATCCATTCTAGTGATTCCACCCAATTCATACTCTTTCACCACCCAAGTGCAAGCTGGAACCTTCTCCTCAACCTTCCTTCCGATGGGAAGGCGAGCCATCTAAAAGCTGTGCTGCTCTTTCCTGTTCCTTCTTTGTTGCAGAGGAAGCTTGGCTGGTTGGTGGAGGACAGAAGCCTTGCCCACATCCTGTCGGTTATCGGAACTCTGTTCTGCTTCTCTGTTATCCTCAGAAGTCAGTGATGCAAAACAATTAGCCATTGAAGCAGAATAAGTCGTGATCAGATATATAGCTTGTGATGCGTAATGCAGTAAAAAGAATCCATATCCTACAGAGGATGACTTACATAGAAGGGAATATAGCAATGCCGCCCATTTACTTGGCCGATGGTGAAACCAGTATATCCAGCCATGGCTCCATGAACCACACTGTGAGCCAGAAGTGTGCAGTAGACATTATCAGAAGCATTGCTAGGGATGGCACGTATCATGTACGTTGGATCTGCAGTAGAAGAACAGCATCTCAGATATGTGAAACTAGCAATTCTGGCCCTAAAACATGATAACAAAGAAAATCACTGACCTATGTACTTCAGATTAATGGTCATCTTGTTTTTTTTGAAATATTCCTGAATTCACGAATACAACATTGATTAAACAAGAGCTTATATTGCATATAAGTAAACAGTGGAACTAGAAGAAGTAAACAGTGGATGGGACATATAAATAGAATATCAAGTCTCACATTTATCTTCTGAGATAACCAAAGACCAACATCAAGAAGCAGCTCATTGCCTGAAGCATCTTTCCCAGTTGACTGCATGGTTTCAGCAATAAGATTCTGTCCAGCACCCTCAGCAACAACAATAACCATATGACCATTGTCCTTCAAACGTTTTTCAATATATCTAAAAAGTCCACCTTCACCTTCCAGATAGAATGGTGATTCTGGGATCAAGCAACAATCCTGACAACAAGGAAAATATTTTATTCCCTATATTCTTGTGTGGAAACATGAAAATACACCTAAAATATTTTTGGCTCAATGGAGATGTTGACCTACCACGTCCCTGCTAGCCAGAGTAGCATAATGTGCAATAAAACCTGCATTATTAGTAAAAACAATGTCACTACTCTCTAATAATTTATGGTAATGAACCAAGTGGGTTCATCTTGAGATCAGTAATGGACCCAACCGCGCAAGGACAACTTTCGGGATCTACTTCAGAGTTCAGATTTGAACTAGATTCATACAATTTGCCCCTTATCCACAGCACTGCCATCGTTGGAGGTGGAAGACGGCTTCAGCAGAGAAGGAATACCCCTCCTGCCAAGCTCCTCGCCATCCATGGCTGCTGCTTCTTGGATTCGCTTCACTGGAGCTGGAGGAGGGAGTAGGCAGACAGAGACGAGTGTATTCTGCAGCTTGGAGATATATTTGTTATAGGTTTGTAGCTGCATCATGGTTCAAAAACTAAAGAAACACGACACAAATGATGGTATTATTATTCACCTGAAGAACAAATGTGGTTCAGAAACATTGATGTTCATGAGATGCATGAAACAGAAAACTAAACAAGACATCAGTCATTTGTCCTTCATCAGTTAAAATAGGGAAAAAAAAAAAAAAAAAAAAAAGTGGTGGTCTGCTATAGAGAGGCTCTAGGCCCAGATTGGGCTCATGATGCAGCGGCTTGTTATCCTCCCACCGTTGAAAGCGGACAGTGATCGCTGCTCTGTGAAGCCAGCCTCACGCCATTCCTGCCACTTTAGGTTTAGAGAGGCCTAAGCTTTTGCTAAAGCCCCGCCAACCACTACCAACTTGGAATGGGCAAGCCAGCAAAGGCACACCATAAGCCCAAGCCCAGGAGCCAGCACTAAGCATCCACACCACTTTAATGCCCCCACTTGGGTTACAAGCTCTCATTACTGAGCTCGGCGAGAGAGAGTTGTTGGTTCGAGTATTTAAGCTGGTTTGTGGAGTGTGGATTAGCGAGGTGGTGCTAAACACTGCATTAAGCTGAGGTTACACTGTCAGTCTGTGACACCTCGGAAGTGGGCTTTCCTCCTTTGCTCGTTTCGAACACGGGCCTGAGGTGACACTAATTAAGCAGCACGACAAAATGAAATGGTCAGTCCACATTTGGAACGCGGGCCTGGTTAATTGTTCATCAGTTATGATTACTTTGTTAAAGGAGGCTGGAGGTTTGTTACTACTTTGATGATTCTGCATGCGTCCTCCCCTTGCTAGAACTCAAAACAAGATGCAAGCTGTGGTTCAAGCAAATAATTGAAGTGAACTGAGTTGAATTAATGTATTCATTCAGAGGCCAAGTGGTTATTTTCTCAAACGAGACACTTTATGATCCAAGGTAGAAATTTGGCAGCTCTCGGTTTTATAGTTTGTGGTACAATTCTTTGCTGAAATTTCCGAGCAAAGAAATATTGAAACTAGATAGAAAGCAAACAAGCACAACCAACTACATCAATCCTCTGTAAAAGGTCCCTAGCCTATCCAAGAACATGTCTTTCCTGTTAATGGAATGCACATGCGTAGCAATCTTCCGCGGGCAGGTTCCAAATCTTGAATCCCGGCCGCCGGCCTCAGCAACTTGTTGGATTGGATGGATCGATGATACTAAATTTATTACATGCCGAGCAATAACAGATCACCACTACAGATCTGCAGAAGCGCTGAGATCAATAGGTCATGGCGATGCATTCTTCTCTTACTGCTGCAAAGAGATCGGAGTTCATGTATCTCTCGCCACCACTAGGGAATACAGTGACAATCATCTTCCCTTTGTTCTCTTGTCTTGATGCCACCTAAAAAAATATTTAAAATATAAGGTAAGGTGAGCAAAGATACGAAAGAAATGGAGCTAGATCCGGTCAGAAGAATTAGAATTTGCAATAGTGCTAACCTTCAGGCAAGCTGCCAGATTTGCTCCAGATGATATGCCAACTAGCAGGCCCTCTTCCCTAGCCAACCTCCTAGCATTTGCCATTGCATCTTCGGCATTTACTGTAATGATCTCATCAGTGACTGAGGTGTCCAAGTTCTTGGGCACAAATCCTGGGCCGACTCCCTGAATTTTATGCCTAGAAGGCTTGCCACCTGTAACAAAATCAGCAAAGCTATTATCAAATCAATTAACTCGTGTAGTAAATTCATTGTAAGTGCCCAGTTTACCATTTTTTATTTTTATTTTTTCTTGTAGCATTGATTAGGTGAGGTATTTATTCTTGCAACTTTATACATGATTGCAGAGTTAGCAGTTTACCTGAAATAACTGGACTCTCAGCAGGCTCAACACAAATGACCTTCACAGCAGGGTTCTTCATCTTCAGGTATTTGCCGACACCAGAAACAGTACCTCCTGTGCCTGAACCGGCCACAAAGATGTCTACTTTGCCTGCCGTATCCTTCCATATCTCAGGTCCTAAGTACAAATGGACAGATGAGAAGATGTATCATACAACATGACATTTTCTGATCCAGAACAAATAAATATAACTGCTGCTAATTTTTAATAGGTACCAGTCCATTTAAAGTGTGCTTCAGGATTTGCTGAGTTTGCAAACTGGTCAAGAACATGCACATTGGGTATTTCTTTCTTGAGCTGTTCTACCTTGTCAAGTTGTCCCTGAAAGCCAAGCGTAGGATCTGAAAACAGCACAGCATTAGTCCTGCAAATGCTTAACCTTAACAGACATCAAATGTGCTACTCCAATTTTGACATTGGTCTCAAGGCTCAAGATGACACTATGTGTGCTCCATAGCTGCAATCCTTACCGGTTAACACCAAATCGGCTCCCAGGTACCTCAGCAAGATCTGCTTGTCAAGTGAGTACTCAGCAGGCATGACTGCAACAAACCTGTAACCTCTGGTCAAAGCAATGTATGCCAAACCGATGCCCATATTGCCGCTCGTCGGCTCAACCAGTGTCGTGATGCCAGGCGAGATCAGCCCTTTCTCCTCTGCATCTTCAATCATTCTGTGAAGAGCATTAGTCACAGTGCCGGCCATTGGTAAAGGACCAATGAAATAGCATTGGTTACTTTCTGATAGAGACTAGATAGTAATCTTTGCATCAACGAGTAGCTTCAACATGGCACGAGTTCAAACCCTAGATAATACTACCTCAGAGCGCTGCGATCCTTGACGGAGCAGAGGGGCTGGTAGCACTCCAGCTTGCCAACAATTCGGGCGTTAACATTGTCCTTCTCAGCTATTCTCTTCAGTTCTATCAGTGGTGTCCATCCTACAAGCTGCAGGGAAACTGGGGTTGATACATATGTATATGGCAGTTCAAACAACACTAAAATACATGGAAACAAATTCTCCACAAAAAAAAAATTGCAAACAAGCAAGAAAATAAACTAAAAAAAGTCAGAAACCGATGCCAGGAGCCCAGGACAGAGAGACTAGATAAGATGGCCTCACCTGGGTAATATCAGAGGCGATGTGCTCCTGCTGCAGAGAAGCGCCTTCAATTTCAGATGGCACCAGTGATTTCAGCAGTGAAGGGATCCCTCTCCTCCCTGACTCTTCCTCCATGCTCTCTTCTTGCTCTTTTAGTCCTTTCTCAGTGAAACGGAAGAGCGGACAGAGTGTTGCTCTTCAGCTATCTCGATCTACTACCTCCTAGCACTACTCTATTTCATCTGCAAGATTAGTATACTTTATACAAAAGTAAGTACAATTACCTAATAAACTAGTAGTGCTATCTAGTTAGGAGCATGGATCCAGCGAGTGGGCCTGAGCCCCTCCTGCCCACTGCAAGCCCTAAAGCCCTCCCTGAGCCCTGCTTCGTTTTTGAATGCATAGCAGATAGGAGGGGGGCTGGAGGCTGAAGGTTGAAGATGAAGCCTCTCCTTGAGGCTCATCCACCCCTAAAGTATTTCACAGGCTGTGAGGCTGAGCGCATGTTGCTATCCAATGTGCTCTCAAGTCACAACTATCCAAAATGTCGCCTTCAAACAGTTAGCATTTCCTTGGAAAATTCTCAGGATATGGAGCGTTACTTTCACCGGCTATGAGGTTTTCTGTGCTAAAAAAGCGATGCAAAACATAAGCAAATCAGTTCTAAGGGGAATGCAAACATTTGGAGACAAGCACAGTTATGCCTGCAGCTTCGTCGTTTGCTGCATGGCTGGCATGTTCATTTCAAATCGTGTACGTTTTGTTGTTTATTTCGTTGTCCATTGACACTCCACTTTGCTTGAAGCACAACATTTGAACTACACAAAATATATAGAGCCTTAAGCTCACCATATTAGTAGCAACGAGATACAACATTGACTGGACTTTATGTCACTCCACGGTACACCTTTGACAGATCTGAAACACTGCTGTTTCTTACGTTAGGTCCATATGAAAATTATTTGCAATTCAGTGCAGAACTACTCATGGTTATCTAACAAAGCATTCTAGCCGCCTTCAGGAAGCCGGCCATGCTGTACGCAGCATGCTCCATTGAAAAGGGTGTGAAAGAGTTCAGAGTATAGTGATCGATTGCTCCCCAGCATCTGATCCTGCATATTGAAAAGGCCAATGATTTTATTACAGCCATGATGCATTCAAAATGCAGATGCAAAATTAGTGAGCACAATTATTACTTGGCGCAAGCAATGTACATGCGATGGTTTTGTTTTGGGAAGAAAATGTTGATGTGATGTTGCGATGCGACCCAAAGATTTCTAGGCCAAGAAACTGAGAAGGAAAATCATAATCACCCACACTGCACACTTGTTAAGGAACTCTTATGGTAAACCGATGCCAGAATATACAGATTTAAGGCATGGTTGATGGACAAATTGTGAATTCATAATACCGTATTATTGACAAAAGAACAAGTATGCACACTCCACACCTCAAATGCATATTAAGTTGCTCCTTTTCTTCTCTCTCGGCAAATAAAACAGAGAAAATGGACAGCCAGAACATCTACCAATGAGATATGGACTGCATGATAATTTCAGTTTTGCCAAATAATAAATCCATTGTGCAGCCAGATTGTCATTTGTGCAGCCAGATTGTCATCGTTAAGTACCAGTATTAGCCTGTTAGCACAATGTGATTGAAGGTGCCCAATACATGAACAAGGAAAATAGCATAACTGAACATTTGCAGAACTGCAGGTACAAGAAACCCTTGACGTGCATATCGCATTTTTTATTTATGTAATCCTATTCAATCTGGGTGACATACAGCATAAGCCTAAGCACTTTTTACAACAGAATCATGGACCCCAAAATGCTAATTGGACAGGAAACTTGAAACGGATAAAATGGTATGCAACTGGCAAAACTGTAACTCTATAAGCAATTGCTCAAATATGGCTCCAAGAGAGCAAGTGTGCAACCCACAAACTGATTTCCATGTTGGAATTTTGGCATTATATGATGTGTTTTGAAATTTGAAGTCTCTAAACTTGTAATACAATATAGAGAATGACATTATACTAGTGCAGCAAAGCACCTTTGCCTGTCTAAATCAAGTCAAGAGCATAACCTCCACACTTAGAACAGCTAAATCACACTAGCTTAGTGGCATTTCGACATACGTATATATAAACGATTCGAAATGAACGAGATTATAAACTTAATGGAGCTCTGGATTGCAACTAATATACGTTTCGATGCCAATCAAACGGGAAACTTCACCGGAATAGTATCAAATTATCTACCACACCAATCAGATCACTGCGGCGAGCAGTGGGCGTACCCACCTGGCAGATTGGACGCGGGCGGCGCAGGCTCCTCCTCGCCGTAGATGTGGCGGAGCCGTGACAGGGAGATGGGGGAGGAAGGCTCGGCGGCGAGGGAGAAGAGCTCCTCCCGCCAGGCCCACAAGGCGGCGGACATGGAGGCGTTGGTGGCTCGGAGTGAGTTCTTCTCGGCCAACAGGCCCCTCGATCTCGCGCTGCTGCTCCGACGACCGCCACCCCAGCACCACGAACGAGCCCAGCAGCAGGCCGCTGGTCACCTTCTCACGGTGCTCCGTCAGCACCGCCCTGATCCCGCGCAGCGCCGCCTCCATCCTCCCTCTCGTCGTCTGCGCAGACTTGCCCGAGTGCCGGCGGCGGCGACCCCTGCTGTTCGTTAGTCGGGCCCGGCCGTGAACCTGGGAGAACGGCCGGCCCATGCAGTGACGCATGGGTTCAGTGGGCCGTGTAGGATTTTCCCAAGGGGCCCAGTTTATTATGGTGATGAATCTTTGCATCCTTTTTACGTGTGTTCATAGGGGTGAGTGACAGGCACGTGCGCCCCCAAAAAAAAAAAAAAAAAAAAAAAAAAAAAGGCAGTGACAGGCACGTGCGCCCTCAAAAAAAAAAAAAAAAAGGCACGTGCAAGGCACGGGGCGTAGGGGGGTTCTTCTCCTCAGCTCCTGGGCGCCGCTGCCTCGCTTGGTAGATACGGAAGCGGGCGGTGGTGGTGGTGATGGTGGCGGCGGCGGCGGCGAGTGCGGACCAGTGGAGGAGGGAGGCACGAGACCGACCCTCACCGGCCTTTTTTCGGAATTCTCAGGAGTGGAGAATAACCAATTTTTCTCCCACTCCCACTCGCGCACAGTTCCGTTACAACCCACTCGAGCCCGGGCAATCTTCCACCACCACCACCGAGAAACTTTCCCCCGATCTGTCGTCTCCTCGCCGTCCCGTCGGCATGCACGACACTGGCCTCTCCGCCCGCGCGGCCGGCGCGACGTCTTGCTCCTCCGCATCCGCCGGCGGCGGCGGTGGAGACGGCGGCGACGAGTCCAAGACCCGGAAGGCGCACCCCGGCTTCATCGCCGCGGCCGCGGCCGCCGCCTACGCCCGCCTGCACTTCTCCCACCGCGCGGTCGTCTCCCTGCTGCTCCTTCTCACCGTCGCCGTCGCTGCATTCCTCGCCGGCCGCGCCCGCCCCAGCGTCGACTGCACCTCGCCACGCCTCGATGCGCGATTCCTCGCCCTCACCGACGCCGCCGCCGCCTCCGATTTTGGCTCCCTCGGCGTCCCCTGGTGTAAGCACTCGCGCCGCTGTTGCCAGTTGCTTTGCTTCCTTTCTTTCAGAGAGAGAGATCGAGTTGCTTCGTTCTAGCACTCTGTTTAATCGATCGATTCGTCCTGAGAAAAAACAAAAAATAATCCTCACGTGCCTGCCTTCTCCAGTCTGAGTGTTTTACAAAGAAATCTGCTCGAAGTTGGCAGGAGCTCCATAGGGCAGTCTGAGTGTTTGATGGTTCTCATTGTTGTTACTGCTGTTTCTAAATACCTTTCACTTAGCTTCATAGATTCAGCTGAAAATGCTGTCTGGTAGTCTGGTACTATCTTTTTTGATATCTCACTCTCTAAAATGGCTAATTTGTTAGTTTCATAATCTGTAAGGACCAACCCACTGATTTCTACTACATACATGGCATAAGTTGTTCAAATTCTTATTCAAAGCGTCAGTCCATAACTATTGACACTTCTCCTTTAGAAATAGACTTGTTGGCTGTGATGGACAGTTATTTATGTTAGTAGGTTGTTGATACTCTGAATTCTGAAGTGAAATTTTATTTTATTTTTATCAATGATGTCACCCATAATTTCCTTGGTGTCAGTTTATTCAATACATTAATCTTACATTATATGGGATGCCATATCTTATCCTTTTTCTCCATCATAAAAGGCAGATCAAAAACAGGGAAGACTGTGGAATGGACGTCTAAAGACCTACTTAATGGGTTGGAAGAATTTGTACCAATATATGAGACACGCCCCATCAAGAATAACATGTATGGAATGGGCTTTGACCACAGTTTTGGGCTTTGGTTTATGGCTCGCTGGCTTAAACCGGATCTGATGATTGAGAGTGGTGCTTTCAAGGGGCACTCTACTTGGGTTTTGCGCAAGGCCATGCCAGATACTAGGATTATATCACTCTCTCCCAGGCACCCTGAGAAATATCTTAAGAAGGGACCTGCATATGTTGATGGAAACTGCACTTACCTCGCTGGGAAGGATTTTGTTGATTTTGGAAGCGTTGATTGGGGAAAACTTTTGAGAAATCATGGCATTTCTGATCCCAATAAGGTGCTTGTTTTCTTTGATGACCACCAAAGCGAGTTGAAACGGTAAAATCTATACATTGAACTTTTCTGTTAGTTTTTATCTCGATCATGGTAAACTGTAGTTCTGATTCTATGTACCATGTTTTTTTTGTGTTTGCTTACTGCTCTTTTGTCACCAAATCCTAAAACTGAAAGTTGCAAGAAAATCAAGCGATTATTATTTTTTGTTTTAATGCTTTTATCTAAAAGATATTATGCATAGGTTAAAGCAAGCGCTAAAGGCCGGATTCAGGCATCTCATATTTGAGGACAACTATGATACTGGTACAGGTGACCATTATTCCTTGAGGCAGATCTGTGATCAAGCATACATCAGAGGTTTGTAGCTTTTCACCTTAGGCTCTAAATGTCCATGGACAACAGATCTGTGATCAATCATACATCAGATCTGCATCTTCTTTTAATTAATGACAAGGAATGTATTTGTCAACATTGCCCATAGAGTAACGTACTTGTTTCCCCTTTGCTCACCTTATCTAAATATTCCTAGATTACCCGTTATGGAGCAAAGGGCTTTTATTAATTCGTAGTATTTGTTTTCGCATATTATTCTGTGGTATATTCTCTTGTAGCCTAAATATTCCTTGTGATAAAAGTATAGTATTATTCTAAAAGAACATAGTGATGGTGCACCATAATTGCAAAATGTAATCACCACGTTCTCCTGCATCCAGGTGGTGGACATAGCTGCTTTTGGGATAGTGATGAGGCAAGATTAAGATTTAAACGGAAGAAGTTCTGGGAGAAGGCTGTGGAGATAGATGATCTATGTGGAAAGGATGATGCATGGTGGGGTGTTAAAGGTTACATGAGAGACAATTTCAACCATAGCAATAAGGCTATCTCGCACAAAGAGCATTTTCAGAACGGGAGGCTCGTGGAATCTCTGATGGATTTGTATTGGGAGCTTCCACCTGTTGCCGGTCCATCCTTAACACATCAAACAAGGTATGACCCAGCACGTGCAGTTGACCCAATCATTGAAGATGGTCGCTATGGCTTGTTTCGAAAAATCGGTCTAGCAAGATTGGATGCCTCAGTGTTCAATGGTTACACTCAGATGGCATATGTGCAAATATCAGGTTCAATGTTGAGCACAGACGATGCTTAAAGATTTTTCGTGGTGAGCTTTTTTGTTTTTTGGCTAACTGTCGATAGGCTCTTGTACAACTGATGCACTTCCATGCTTTGTTTCTTGTGTGACCTTCCAAATATTAATATTTACCCTTCCAAATATTTATGAGGGTTGTATTTCTTGGGTAAGGTCACTACGTTACAATAGCGAACCAAACTTATGTGCTCTTGTACGGATGTGTATATATTATATTCAGAAGTCACCAATGCCAACCTTGTACAATATGTACATAACCATATTGCTTTTGATATAGCAATCTAAAAAATAAAGAACATATCCATCCCCTCCCTACTAGACGTGTCCACTGATAGGGTCAAGTGCATAAGATACGATCATACGAAAATGGGTTGAGCTTGAACTTGAGGCAGCTCAAGTGCGTTAGATACATACAAAAAGAATGGATTGAACTTGAGGCTTCAAGAGTGCGTGGAACCAAGAATGGGTGAGCTTGAGGTTTCTGAGAAGGTTGTCTATGACCTCACTCCGAGTATTTCAATGAGTTGGTGAATCTTGCAATTGTGGCTTAAAATAAGATGATTGCATTGTCAAACACTCCTGAAGATTGGAAGTTCTACGCTACATCCAGATTTAACCCTCGAAGAGCCATGTGGATAATGAACAGCCCGAAAGCAAGGAACATAATTGGTGTCATTCTCCTGTTCTCATCATCACCGTTCACCGTCAAGTTGACAAGACGGGACCATCAACGTCTAGTTAACAATACAGGGCTGCTGTCAAAACCCACGCCAAACTACATAAAGAGCAGCAAACGTCCCCGGGCAACTATTAAAACAGATAACTAGAAATCGAATTCAAAGACAGCCAATATAGACCTAGGGCAAATGAAAAGCCATTATTGGCTGAGTGCATAGATAATTACACAACCATATAATATCATCCGATTGCACATAGCTAAAACCCCGACACTAGCAGACAACTTGCAAACCAATATCCATCCAACGCAGCACAAAGTGCCCCAGACAACACACCCTCAGCCCTCACCACCTAATAGAAACCACGCTTGAGATATCAACATCTGTCCTACAAAACCCACCAACATAACCTCTACTAGGCAGCTCAATGGAAAATACTGCATCAACCAAACACCAACATCATCAGGCCGGAAATGGCCAACAGCCAGTTTACTGCTGCTTGCACTCCGCTGGTTGATCGGCATTTCCTTGCGACACCTTCTGCGGCACCTGTAACATGCCATTAGTTAGATATATGTGCATTGATACGATACCTGGAAAATAAGAAAATATGGGCACTTCAGTTCAGCGTGGAAATTTCAGATCATGTACCTTATTTTTGCGACCAGATCCCGACTGTTCAAACAATTAGACATGAAATGTATTAGCAAGAGGAAAGGTCCAATTCCCATATTTAAACAGATTGCAGGTCTACTGCAGGCCTACCTTCTTTGCTGGCTTGCTTTCTTCCTCCTCGTCATCGTCCTCTTCCTCATCCTCATCCTCTTCTTCATCCATATCGTCATCATCGTCGTCATCATCATCCTCATCATCGTCGTCGCCCAAGTCAGCAAAATCATCACCTTGTACAGCCTCACCAGTAAACCAGGAAACTGCATGAGGGATAATTTTATCCCTTATGGTGGTCCTGAAAACCAATTTGGCAATTTCAGTAATATATATAAGTATACATGGGCAATATAATCGAAAGGAATACTATAAGCAGGCGATGGATTAAAAATTGCTTGAGACATGGGAAAAACTTGCACTTACCCGATGTCATAATCATGCTCCATTTGACCCTGCAGTTCATCAGCCTACAGAGAACATTGAATGCAGTTCACTATGGAGCAATATGAAACATGACAACTCAAAAAAAAAAGTCAACAACAGATCATAGACATACAATTTCTTCATCAATGTCCTCATCATCTTCAGGGACCTGTGGCGGATTGAAAAAGTTGAAGAAACTGTCACATTCCTCAGTTTTAGTAATAGGCTTCGCATTCTTTGAACCTTTCTTGGGTTTCTTTTTAGAATCTTCACTGTTAGGTTTTTCCCAGGATACCACTCAATTTCAGTTCTGCGAACACAGTGTGTTCAGTAAGTCATGCACAAACATGCAGTGATACAGAAGAACAAAGCGACAGTAACATATAGAAGAAAAAAGAGAATATAAAACACCAACCCAATAGCTTTCTCCAAAATTGGGTCATCTTCATCAACCATGTGGTAAGTTTTTGTCAGGACAGAATTCTTGAAGAATGGGTTTGTATCAAAAGAAAAACTCCAGCTTGAAACCCTTAGGATCCTCGATTCTGGACCACTTGATATCTTTTAGATATTTCAGTGCAGGTTCATCACGTTCTTGGATCTTTAAGAAGAAATCTAGTCAGTATCATAGAACAATGTATGAAAGAAAACAACACAGAAAGAAGGGCAGTCTAATTACTTACCTCCTCAGCCAAAACTTCATTTGTTTTCATAGCAGTAAGCCAAAAATCTGGAACTCCTTTAGCTGAAAAATGGTTTAAATACAAATCAGACATTCAAAATGGGAACTGAACAAGATTTTAAGTTCAGTTTTATACCATCTGGTTCTTTTCCCTCAGCAGCATTCTCACTGGTCGGTTCATCACTGGCACCATCTACCTCCACTACTCCATTCACAATGTCATACCTCTGAGAAAATAAAATAAAACAGGTGAGACAAGCAATTTACACGAAAAAAGGGCATTCACCACAAACTAGATGTTTTCAAAACTTAGATAAAATAGTATAAACAGAAAAAATAAACTAGTATACCTTTGTGTATAAAGGTTCATAAAGCTTCTGATACTTTGCCTCAAGTGCTGCTCGCTCTTCAAAAAACTTGGCCTCAATCTCATCGTGCTGGCTCTGCATCATTATTACCGAGAAAAAAAGTTTGAAAAAATTCAGTTCCAATCATGATGGTTAAGTGCAGGCTAAGGGAGAAGAGTGAGATGAGTTTTTGTGCCCCCAAACAGGCTCCGCACTTTCAACGGCAGAAAAAGAAACAAAAACGAAATTTTATGCTTGTAAACCCAAAAAGGAAAAGGTTTGGAAACTGGACTTTGACATAGTTTAGATAGGTTATCACAATTAGTTGTTAATTGTTATAAAAGGAGGCATACAAAATGGTATTGCACTGAAATGCTTTTGAGAGGCTCCCAAATAATGTAAAAGGCCTTGCATAGGATATCACTGAATACAATGGAAATGAATCACTCATTCATTGCACAAACAAATCTAAGAGAAGCTGAAATATACGAATGATGTGCCTTCACTGTTTGCAAACCTATATATAATAATATATCGAGCCTAGTTTCCCTCATCCCCATGATTGGCATTAGGCCTAGGTACTTCCATGCAGTGGCATTGCAATTTTAATGGCAGCTTACAACAGAGTTCAGGGCACATGATGTTTGATGCACGTGTCCTCCTTGATTTGTGTTTTGCTACAAATTGTGAACACGTGTTCACTGTTACCCCAGCACCCATGTCAGATTCCAAGTGGTATATTTGGCACGTCCAAAGAAAAATTGCCAAATTAGACACCGACCCCCCCTCCCCCCAACCCGCTGTCACATAACAAAGGGTACCGTGTAATAGGTTTTTCTTACTAAAACCAAACAAAACCTGACATCAGTTTAGGCATTTTATCATATTAAAAGTAAAGGTAAATACAAATGCAAAGATATAACAACTGAACATTTCTTTGAAAATAAAGGCGATTGATGGGGAATGACTGATGTGTGGGATGTTATTAACAGTCAACGATATACACAATATACCAGAAGCATTTTTGGATCAATATTTAACTGATTCAAAAGGAATGATCCACTCTACATATAATCTTATGTGTTTTATTCGTAACCAACTCCTCGGGGCCAACTAAAATCTCTAACTACTTTAGTTATTACAAATTGATCATTTCATGAGATGTGCTCTCCTGTCCCAGGAGCAAACGTCAGTTCATTAGTTTTATTCATCAATCAGAAAGTAGAAGAAGCAACTGAATACAGATGTCCTACATGTTTTAAATATCATCCAGATGTTGTCTAACAACTACATCTATCAAAAGGCAGTCTGGTCAATCCATCAGATCAACACATTGTAGTCCTTCATGGCCTCAAAGAACTGGGGAAAACACTCAGGCTAACATTATAACTAAGGGAATTGTGTATCATCAGTTCACCCTAAAAGAAAATCAGAGGAAATAAGCTAAGACTTGAAAAGAGATACCACATTCAGATGATGTTGATAAGTAGTTATGTCAGTTCAAAGAGTTTATATCAGATCTGTACAGAAGTGGAAAGCGAAGGGAACAGTCTGGTCAACCTGGATCGCTCTCAAAAACTCAACACGCTTCCTAACATTGGGTGAAAGCGTCTCTAGCACATCTGCGTGCTGGCCTGCCAGGCTCTGCAGCTTATCCTGCAACCGAATCAGATCAACATGAACAAAATGCATGCAAAAAGAAATTATACACAAGCATGTATATAGGAAATGTATATAACACGAATCCCAAATCGGCGTACCTTAAGGGCATTGACGAGGCCGGCGCGGTCCTCGGCGCTGAGGGCTACAGGCAAACCACAAATACAACGCGGATCGATTAGGAGGCGGATTCAAGGGCGAGCGTATGCGATGCGATACGGTGTCGGCGGAGTGGAGGTTGGTTACCTGCGGCGGCCGCGGGGAGGGAGGCGTTGAGGTCGGAGATATCGAAGTTTTCCTTCTCGCCGCCCATAGTCGATTCTTCGCTTAGGCCCGCCTCGCACTCGATTCGCACTTGATCGCCGCGGCGCCGCCGAGGAGAGAGAAGGGCCTCGCGGAGCCGGGCGGCGGGAGAAGAGAGAGAAACGAGGCCACTAAAACCCTAGTCTCCCGGGTATAAGAAGGCTCGGGCAAGAGGCTCGTGTGTTTTTCGTTTCAGACCTTGGATGTGTGCGAAACTTGCAATGCCACCCAATTTACTTTTTTTTAGCATCACCCAATTTACCCCCGAACAGTGAGGAATACGAATAATTCACATGCAAATTGTGTCATGTCCTTGACTGTTTTGGAACTTTTATTACATTCTCTCAAAAGAAAATAAAAGAGAAAGGGGGCGCAGATCCTCCTAAACCTTAACAATTTCTCTAAAAAGAATACTAAAAACAGATAAGTTTGTTTTAAATAATTTGGATTTTGCTAAAAAAAAACTTAGAATTGTTTTTATGGTTTTGTATCATCATAAAATTGGACAAAGTTATAGCACGACCAGTCAAGCGTAGTCCTATTCCACGTTTGCGCTTGTCTTCTTCCTCCCGCCTCGATTAGTTGTACTCGTGCCACCCCGCCTCCTTACCATCCCCGGCCACTAACTCCCTCGTCATCAACGCCGCACCACCCGCCATCTACCCTTGCGGCGCCTCCACCATCCACCCCTAACCTCCAACGCCAAGAGCCTCAGGTGTGGCCACGCCCCGTCCCCTTGCCGTAAGGCGTGTCCACATCCGGTCCTTGAGGAGGGGAAGGGAGAGGGAGGCACGCGGCGCGAGGGGGGAGACCAAGGTCGCGTGGAAAGGAGGGGGGGGTGCGCTTGCGTCGTAGCGACGACGATCGCGTGTTAAACTTTATGCATAAAAAGTGGTACTAAATCAATCCGGAATAAATGTTTTAGTTCGAATTAAAACTTTAGACAAGGCTTTAAAAACTTGTAGACCAAGAACCTAGGTCACCACTAAAGTCATCACATGGTTAAAAAAAAAACTTGAGAAGCAAAAAAAAAAAAAAAAAAAACATCGTCTCCAAAAAAAAAAAAAAAAGATGATTACACTGTAGTTTCCTACAATAAAATCTACAAAATAATACCCATTTGAATCTATTTAGACTCTACTTCATCAAAGAACATTGTTCTAATGAAGCTAAAAGATATTGTTTTTCATTAAAGAAAAAAAAAAAACCTCTCACATCAATAATCAATTGGCCATATGAATGAAAAGGAACTAGCTAAAAAATATTGTCCCGAGAAAAATCTTGAGGAAAAGCATCTTTCAAGTTTTTAAACAAGAAAATGTTCCACCCTAGCCGAAAAAGGTTCTTTTTCTCATTTGTCATTTTCAAAAAATATATTATTACGATTTTAATAATTTTATACTCATGCTCATTGACCAGCGGCGGTGTTACGTGATTGAATGAAAAGAATAAAGATACGCATAAAGAAAAAAATTAAAGAATGAAAAAAAGGAAGAAAAGAAAAAAGACTGCAAAAAGACCTGTTTGGAAAAGAAACGGCCCATATGCCTCGGAGAAGGCCGATGTCTGGGGTGCGCCCCCTACGGCGAAACGACCCCCGAGTCCCGGTGTCCTTTCTCCCCGACGACGAGCCGAGCCACGGCCGGCGCCCTACTTCGGCGGTGTCCAGTCTCCGTCGGGCCCTTCTCCGGCGACGGCGCCCACCAGGTATGCTCGTCCCTTCTCCTCCCTTTTCTGCGTGCGGATCCGAAAGCACCTAATGCCTAACCTAAGCTATTTGGCTATTTGCAATCGGATCTGATATAGTTGTAAATGTATACATGTACTCTTCAGCTATTTGGCTATTTGCAATCGGAGTAGTATGTAGTATTAACTAGCCTAGTAGCTTCGATGTCTTTATTTTTTACCAAAAACAAAATCGAGTTTACACGTATGTACCTATGCCTTTTACAGGGTCAGCCCCTGGCTGCAAATTGCAGGCAGATCAACTTGCAGTTCTATACCCCTTTACTACATGGTTATTTTTTTCGTACTGTTTTGATCTCAGTTTGTGAGATGTAATTGGGGTTACCTTGTGCTAGTACTGTAGGAAGAAGAATTTGGGGGAAAGTTTGGCTAGAAACCCTGTCTCCTGAGCAAAAACTGACTAAGCCCTCTACTCTTTTTTTTTTCTGCAAATGCCTCACTGCCTTGCATTAATAGGGAGATGCTCAGCCAAATCGCGAGCAATCAAGTGTTTGAATGAATGAGGGTTCTGGGTGGGTTGAATATATGTATTTGTGAAGATGACGGGGTTCCATTGACCCGTCCCAAAACAACGGTCCGCCGACCCGCATCCCTTCGTTCTCCCGTGACCGCCCATCGCGGTCGCCTCTCCCCTCACCCGTCGCGGTCTTCCTCGCGCGACGAGAAGGGCGACGCCCCGACGCCTGCGCTCGTCCCAGATCCGGCGGCAGACCGGCTTCCCGGCCGCCACCGCCGTCTCGGCTCCCTCCAACCGCCGCCGTCTCGGGCTCCCACCAGCCGTCTCCACCTCGGACTCCCTCCCGCCGGCCGCCATCACCATCTCGGACTCCCTCCCGCCGGCCGCCCTGCCCAGAACCTCCACAGCACGGTCATCCCTCTCCTCCAGCCGGTCCTCCATCCCCTGCTGTTGTGTCGGCCTGCACAGCCTACACGGTCGGCCATCTCATCCCCTGCAACCAAGGTAAGAAACCCTAACTCATCTCTGTATTTTTTTTGTTGGTAGAAATTGCAACTCATGGTTCATCTTGTGTTATTTCTCGAACAAAATTGTTTCATCTTGTTTGGTCTAGACATTTTTAGAACCAATGTCATGACTTCATTATTTATTAGTTTAAGAATCAATCTTCTATTGTAGATGGATAAGAGGACAAAGATCGTAACTTTTTGCTGCTGCTGCACATTTTATTGTCAATGATGGCCTTGATTATTCAGACTAGAAAACGCAAGCGTGGTGCAAGAAGGATTGGTATTCCTTATGGGCCTATGGTGGAAAGGGATAGGATTAGACTTGAATATCTGAACAATAAAATTTGGAAGGATGATACAACTTGTCTGAACATGTTAAGACTTAACAGAGACAAGTATTTCCGGTTTTGCCAACTTTTTAGAGATCGTGGTTTACTGGAAGATACTATCCACCTGTGTGTTGAGCAACAAGTGGGTATGTTTCTAAACACTGTGGGACATAACCTTAGGAATAGGTTAGTTGGAACTAATTTTGATAGATCAGGAGAAACAGTGGGCATGTTTCTTTTGGTACTCGTGTAATGCCTTGACTTATATCATGTGAGGCTAGAACTTTATGTAATGCCTTGAACTAATGTTATGTAAGGCTTGAAGTTATGTAATGCCTAATTAAGGCTTGACCTTGATGTGTAAGACTATCTAATTATTATTATGACTTTGGTTAACTCAAGTGAATTAGTGCATGCAAATTTGTATAACATGTGATTTCATATTATTTTCCTGTCAAGGATATGCTTTGAACTTCATTAGAATTGAAGATATTTGCAATGTGTGGTAATCTCACAAAAGAGGTGATCATATTCTTTGCCAACCCTCAACCCTCAAACCAAACAAGGAATGGAACCACTCCAACCCAATATATCCTCCAACCAAACACAAAACTGGGTTGAACCCATCCCTGTAACCAAACAAGAGATGGGTTCACTCCAACCCAGATAAGTGGGATGGACCCAACCCATTCCATTTGGTTCCCAAACCAGACACAGCCCAAGCAACTTACAGACTCCGGGAGGGGGTCAGCCCAAACCTGAAGCTGACCCGGGTCCCAACTCATACCTAATTGAGCAAGATAAGCTTAGATCATACCTAACTAAGCCCTCTACTCTAGTCCAGTTACCTATTTACTGTCTTTGTTAATGGCACAGATGCATGGTGCAATGCAAGTTTCTTTCCAAGTGGCTAGTATGTTCTTTCGCGTTAGGTTCCCCAGTGTATTTCACATTACTCGTGTCTACAGCAATGCAAGATAAGCTTAGATCATCTATGCACAAACAGTGAATCAGTTTTACTCTATTCAAGCAGTACCTGGTTAGCCCATATCTAGCCATTTGTCCGATATGGAGTGCAATTAAGTTTTTCTTTCCAAGTTCACGGCTAGTATCTTCTTTCTCTTTAGGTTCCCCAGTGTATTTCACATTATTCGGTCTATAACAATGCAAGATAAGGTAGGACTTGGGTCATCTATGCACAAACAGGGAATCAATTTTATTCTATTCAAGCAGTACCCTGGTTATCCCATATGTAGCTCTCTGTCCAATTCAGCTCCATAATCATGACAAGACTCTTGAGAGATTAGGTAGTTGTAGTTCTCTCTGAAATAACAGAACACCACGATAGCTAAAGGATGCCGCAATGGCAATGAAAATAATGTAGGCCCTGTGATCTTTACTGCTCTTTCATCTGCAATTTATGGCTGAAATGCTTGGAAAAATATACCATGGATTATACTTCCTCAAGGGTGAAGCTTGTGTTAAACTGTGCTGAAATTGCTCATGTATGTTGTAACTACTTCAGGAATATACCATGGAGGTTAGACCGATGGTTGCTCTGCGTGCTGCCCTAGTTGGTGGGATAGCAGCATTTGCGAAGATTGGTGGGGCGATGAAAGCTGCAGGAGGTGTCAAGATTGGTGCAGCAGCTGCAGCTATGACAGCTGCAGCATCAGCTGCCATATCTGGAAAAAGACGCAAAAGAAGACACTTCAAAGGCAGAAACAAAATGATATAACCCATGGATTGGCGGAGAGGTGTGAAATTGCCTCTCCAGAGGTTCAGAAGAGAAAGGATGCCATAGTCGATACTCAATAAGTTACTGGAGCAATTTTTCACGCTCCATGTGTTTTTATCTCGGAATAAGAATGACAATCGAGTTTTTCCCATAAGTATGATTTTGTGCGGTGCAACAGTTTCAGTTGTTGAATGTTAGTGATTTCTGCTGTGCCACATTCTGGGGCACAATGCATCTGCCTGCCATATTCTGTTTGCACAGGAATATATTGAACTGTCCTGGGCAGCTTCATGTGAAATCCTAGTGATTTTAGCATATGTATAACTGTAGTATCTCCTGTAGAACATTGTAAGTTTTACCATGCTACTAGTTGTATCCATCTGTTTTTTTTTCTGGGCATGGCCCTTATGCAATGATGAATTAATAATGACTTGATGAGACAATGCTGTTCAAACACCAAATGCATATAGAGCACAAACTGGAGCAATTTTATTTTTATTTTTATTTTTGAACTGGAAAAAAGATTTCCATAATTCCATTGGCCTTTTTTTTTTTTTTTTTTTTTTTTGATTCTCAAATCGCTAGCAACAAGATTATTTGAGAATGCACAGAAACAAGAGAAAAAAATAATGCTAGAATGCGTAGAATGGCTCCGGTGGGCCTATCATTGAACAAGAATTGCTCGGAGATATTGTCATGGGCCGATTCGTGGGCTTCAATCCAGGACAAGGTGGCCCGCTCACTGTCACGTTTCCAAATCGCACAACAAGATTATTTGAGAGAGAACAGAAACAAGAGAAAAAAATAATCTAGAACGCTGCGGTGGGTTCATTTAACCTTTCCGTTCTCCCGGGGGTCAATCCGGTCCCGCTGCTCCGCTCCACGAAAATGGCACCTCCCCCTCCCGGACCTCACCGGTCCGGGTACTCACCCGCAGCTCGCCGAAGACCTCACCCGGGTCTCAGGCTCCCGCCGGCTCCCGCCGGCGGCGGAGCCACCTCCGGGGACTCCCTCTCGGCCTCCATCTCCTCCCTCGCCGCCGCCCTTAACCCCAGTGGCGACGGCGGCGGCGGCGCTACATCCGGAACCAGGGTTCTCGACGCCGCGCTCTCCCTCATGTGCTTCGACCCGCTAGAGGTAAGGCGACTCCCTCGTCGTATTCCGTGTTGGATCGTTAGAATCGTTGGCATTTAGTTGAACCATCATGCTGATGGAATGGCGTGTGGTATGCAGGTGAATAGTGCCCGCGTCGATTGCCTTGTCCGCACCCTCGTCTCCGTGCTATCGGCATCAGTCGCGTGCCGTGTGGTCCGGCCCGATGGGGACGCTGGTGAGGAGATGCTCTGTGTTGGGAGTTCCTTGCCGCCCGTCGATTGCCACGAGCTGCTCCAGTCGTGTGCAACCCTTGTGGAGAAATTGGGGGACTGTGGTGGTGAGAATTTTTTTTTACAGAGTTCTCTTCCGACACATTGCATCCATGTATAATGTCACAGGAAGTGCCTATAAATGTTGTGGTCGGAGGATGTGACATTCATAATGCTTAGGAGTATTTGTGAGCAGTTTAAGTTGAGAGATCAGCTTATAATTTGATATTGTTCTCCCTGTAGGTTGATTATCTGTTTTTTTGTTAATGTTGACACTTTTATTTCTTCAATGTAGATGGAAGGCATTCTTATGATCTGTTGTATGCTGTTGTGAAAACAGTTGTGCTATTCCCTCACTACAAGTGTCTTTTCCCTTTACCATATTATAAGGAAGAGGGAGAAAAGAGCATCTCATATGGGAACCATTGCTACGGAGTTAATAAACCATCCTTCCAATCATATCCTTCCTAGTGACCACTCAATCCCGCTAAGGTATGCAGTATGCTTGTAGCACTTGTGGATCATCGTGTGCTGTTAGTAAAGTAAGACTTAAAGAAGTAAAAGATGTGTCGGTATTGTAGTTTCTGTGCTATTATTAAATGTACACAATTTCTTTGCTGCAAAATGTAGTTGGTATACTGAGTCCCTCTGATTCCAAATTAAGTCATTTAGGACATTGCCATGGTTTCTAATTGGACACTTTGACTAGTGATTTTGTCAAAATATGTTATTTCAGAAAAATTGTGAAAGGATTTATAATGTGGATTGAGGAGTGTAGTAAGATCAAGTTTGTGTTCTCAGTATTAATAGCTGTTTATATATTGATTTTGAGAATTTTAAAAGTTTGAGTGTTTGACCAACACAGATTCTAAAACAACTTACATGTGGAATTTGAGTAGTGCTTGTAGAGGGGGGGTAAGGGTGGGTCTTGAAAGTTTGGAGTGCAATTTTGTGCTTTAGTGGATAATAATCTCTGTAGCAGGGGTGGAGCCAGAACTTAACCAAGAGGGGTGCTAAGTACACTGCAGATCTCATATATGATTAATGCATATTTAGTTCTATGTATATATAGTTGCACTGAGCTACCAAAATAATATATATCACCGAACATTTTGTGCTCTAGGCGGTGCTGTAGCCCTGGCAGCAGTGGCTCTGTCTCCACCCTGCTTTGTAGTAGTGTTGTTGCTCACCAGCAAACCACTTGACTTTTTTTTTATCTGTAGTACACTGACAGGCAGTACCATCTTAATTATGCTTAAGTGTATCTTTGTTGTCACTGCATGGATTTTTTAAACATCTGCTTTCTATAATTATGCTTAGCTGTATCTTTGTTGGCACTGCATGGATCATGGAGTATACTGATTTAGTCATATCTTCTACCTGTGTTAGGTTGCTTTTATGGCATCTTGATCCATCAATTATTAGGCATGATCTCTCAGCGATGCTCCAGGAGGTAATTAGAAGGCCATTGCTTTGCCTGAGAATGGAATTGTATAATAGGGTGGAATGGCGTATCATCATAATTTGCCTGGTTTGCTCCCCAACAATATTTATGGAGATGAGATCACTATTACACTTCTGGTTTCTAGCAACGTAAGTTCACACCTCAAACACTCATGAAATGCCCTATACTCTTGTTTGCGCTGAGTTTGATGTGTCTCGGTCGCGGTCAATGGGCTTATACTCATACTTTTAATCTTACAAATAGAACTTCAGAGCAGCAAGGTTAAGAGTGGCTTGCCACATCATGGCAATCCACCAAATAGTTATTTCAGAAACTCTGACATGTCACATGACTAAGCATAGGTGAGGGAAAATTAGGAATGCACCAAACAGGCTGTGGGTTAAAGTTATCTTAGAAAGTGGTTTGAAACAGATTTCATGATGAAGAGTACCAAACTTATTCCACATTTATCACTTAATTTAAAATTCCAATTTTGACTTTACATTTGTCAAAGAAATAAATTTGACTGAATTTTTATGTTTCTTTTTTGTATACTTGCTTTCTGTAGCCCTAAATGATATTTTACCAACAACACTAATATGGATGTTACATTTACATCTCTATTATTGTCTGAACTAGTTTACAGGACTGCTTTTAAGGTAAAATCTCTTTATTCATCCTTTTATTTGTGCAGGGGTTTGGGTTCTGTGCTAGAAATTCATAATGCATTGGTATCGTCGGCATTAGACATTCTTCTCAAGCCTATGTCATGGGGAATATCCATAGAATTGGGGCAGAGATTCCCCTTTTCTCATGCTTACTTCCCAAGCCAACAAAGTGACTTGTTTGCAATACTAACTGGACCCTTATCTTGTAAAGCTTTTTTTAGACCTAGTTTCTTATGTCAGTGGCTTGGTTCATTTGGACAACACAAGAACTACATGCTCTTCACAGAAAAACTTACAACTACAGCCATCGAAGGGATTGGTAAAATACAATTCGGCTTGGTATGTGTTTTTAAATATGCAACACAGCTAGATGTTTAGCATTTACCTGACAGAAGTTAACTGCACCTGCTATAACTGTGGTTCTGCAGGTACATGATTATTAATTTCCCTGTTTGGTTCACTTTTTGCAACTGCTTTACTTTTCCACAGAGAAGGCTCTCAAGATTATTTATCAGTAACATTGTCCAGAGAGATAGCTGCAGAATCAATAAGTGATGTCATTCTTGTTCAGAGGGCCGCCATTTTACCTTTCTTGGGTGCTATGCCCTTCTAATGATGATCAATGTGAGATGCTATCAAACAATATTTTGGAAATATCACATTCTTGGGCTAGGAACAACAAAAAGCGCCAAAGCTACCAAAGTACTGTGAATCATAGGAGGAAACTGCGAATACCCACAGCTGCGGATTCAGATAAATTCCATGTGCCAATAAACACTGTAAACTCCCTGGTTAAAGAATTTGAAGATCGCTGTGTAAAATATTGTAGGAAAACTGCCTTTCCTGAAGTGCAAGTTGGAAAAGTATCGGACCTCCATCCCTCATACTTTAACCTGTTGCATCAGTGGATTCCTTTAGGGTATTGCTTGTATCATCCAGTTGTGTTGATGAGCAGAACTGTGACATCCTTCTGCACTACACAAGCACTGGGCAGGTTCTGGGGTCAAATGAAGCACAAATAAAAACAAAAGATTATGCCACTAATGATGGTTTCTTAGGCAGCTGCTTTGGTACTTCTGAGAGATGGGCTTTGATCGGAGCATATCTCATCTTTGGATGGCTTGACGTAGTTGAGGATATGTCCTCATTGACATTTGATTGCAAAGATAGATGTCATCATTTTGTCAGCCAACTCAGAAACAAGACAGGCCCATACCTGCTCAAGTGTGTAAAGTCATTATTTAAGGTGTTGGAACAGGCAAATCAAGATAAAGATTTTGTGATTGATCTTCGTAATAGGTTGTTAAACTGGAATAAGAATGGGCAAGGCTGTGAGATATTTGGGGACATTATCCTTGAAATGAACAAGAGGTTTAATCTTGCTGTGTAGCAGTAACCAGGGATTTTATGCAGGTCTTGAATATTTGAACTGTTGAGTTGGACCAGATCCATTGCAGATAACGATCATTTCCCTCCAGAGAGGTAAATCGTGTCCATTTAAAGAGTGCAATAAATCCTGTTCAGTTCAAAGATAATTTAATATAATATATGTGTCTTAAAAGTTATAGCTAATTTAAAGTAATATGTATGGAATATGTACAAATATGAGATATAGCACTGTCAAGTGAAGTAGTAAAGGTTGACTTGCAAATGTAGCTACTGGCTCCAACCTGGAACTTTCCAGTTTCCTCGGTAATTTACTGTCAAGAGCTTTTACAATGCACCCTGTCGACTCTTGTCTGATTGCAAAGTAAGGTTACTTATTCAACTTAATTTTTGGAATGGACTTACTACAAATGGTTGTTGCAATATGAAAGCTTTTGAGCTGATCATGTGAACATTGAAATATGAAATTGCTTTTGGGGAACAAGTTATTTTACACCCTTTTTTTCTCTTTGCAAGTGTTAATATAACCTGTTTGCTTACATTAATACTTTCTCCATGCGTGATATCTAACATCACATGGAGAGGACAGGAGCCAAGACATCTTGAAGGAATCTTAATGTATTGGATTCAAACATAACAACCGAAACAAGTTAATTTACTAGTTTTAATTGTGCCTTGCCGGACTGGAGAATTTGTTCTAGGAGCGTAGTATTTTCCGCCTTGCATCTTCAACTTTGCTAATGCGATAAATTGCATATGGTTGTTTAGAACTTACGTAAAAGAAATTGAACTTTGTGAAGTTGCGGATCAGTGTCAAATTTCTGCCGACCCAATTCATTGCTACATTTCTCTTTCTTTTCCCTCAATCCCTGATTCCAGTAACTGTTCACATCTCCACACATATGCTGTACCGTGCCACTGCCGTCTGAGGAGCCATTAATAGTGGACCAGCCATCAGCTTGAACTGACAAGAATAATTTAATATTTGCAAATCTTGCTCAAAGTCATGAATGCTAGCTATTGTTCGTAGGTTTATCACGTGCTATTGTTATTCATGTCCCCACTTTTGAATACTTGGTTTCTATTTTCAGGGTTCTAAGGTTTACATGGCTAACTCTTAGTTCAGACACCCAAACCAGATAAATAGTAATGCTGGTGATGGTGCTTTGATTGTACTTCTTTTATTTTTTTTCAAGGTCGACCTGATTCCCATGAAGAGGAAAGGAAACATCAAGTACGTGCATGATTGAACTAGTTTCCCTGACCTGTATTTCAGTGCTCCATATTTTCATTTCTTCTTGTTCTCACTCGGCTATACATGTTTCTGTTAACGAATTCTTAATCTCGTTCCGGGGACACTGGAACCTGCTTCTCATGCGAAAGCAGCATGTATGACATAATGTATTCAGGCTCAATGTTCATGGTTCTGGTATGGGTTCTGGAAAAGAATAGTCTAATCTGAACACTGCCCTTTCCCACTGCTAGTTGAGACACTTGAACACAAATGGTCTGCAGGAAAACGTGTTATTTCCCTTTGGAGTAAATGCAGGCGAATGAATTGTGTTTCCTTAGGACATCAATATTGATTTCAACTGCTGGATTTGATATATACCTGTACCTTGTTGGCTGTTGGCTGTTGAAGGCTTGCAGAGGCTGTTAGCTGTTGAAGGCTTGCAGGGAGTCAGTTTATAGCTTTGCTGTATATCGTTGGCTTTTGTGTTTGAGACTATGAATCCGTCGTCAAATTATGCGAAGTTGAAAATGCTGACTACACTTTGTTATTGTTAGTAAATATAGTCAGCTATTCGATTGACAATTCCAGTGTATTTGTTATTGGTTTGTTGCTCACTTCAATTTTTGTGATGATTTAATATAGCCAGCTAGTACTTGAAAATGCTCAATCACGATCATTTTGGTACACATAACAGTACTTGTTTACCGATGTTACATAATACATTATATATGATTAAGAATATTACAAAAATGGTAGGGCGACGGTGTAATTTCACAGGCTAGCTATTCAAGATACTGTGGTTTTCTTCGATGGAAGAGGAAACTGATGAGCGGCTACAGATGTTACGCATACTATATATGATTATAATAGCCTTACGAAAACTGCAGAGCCGACACTGTAGTTTTGCTCGATGGAACAGGAAATGAGGAAACAGATGACGCAGGGACACATGCGTATGGTCTACCCTCTGTCGCTGCGGCATCCATCTGCAGCTGTCGTCTACTTTATTGACGCTCCTAGCCCTAGGTGACCAGCTCGATGCCCGCCTCGACCATGGACTCCGCCATGAAGACATTGGCAGCCTCCGACGGGTGTACGGCGTCGAAGAACACGTAGCTGCTGGCGTTCCGGCACGCTCCGGCCGTCGTCGGGCTGCAGAGGTACACCCTCGTCTTGGCCGTCCCCGTCCGGCAGCACGTCCCCCTCGCATTCGCGAAGCCTAAACGGATCGATGATCATATACATATGCTAGCTCTCAATCTCATATCACCATGGCATGATTGATCACGGCATTATTAAACACGTACGCACGTACCATAAGCTGCCGGGTCTCGGGCGAGTTTGTGGAGTGGCGTGTAGATGTCGAAGATGGCGAGCTTGAGGTCCGCGTGCCGTCGCTTGAGCTCCTTGACGGTGGCGTTCAGCTTCCTATTGAAGGTCTCGGCGTCGCGGTTGAGCCTCGGCACGCATGCGTCGTCCTTGCCCTGGCCGTACAGCCTGATGGACGCCGGCAGGCAGCCTAGCGGCGGCATGGACGTGACGCCGATCCGCCGCGCTCCCAGCCTGTACAGTTCCTGCAACAACAACAACGCGCAGATCAACAACAAAACAACCCGTTGGCGAAGCTCCTTCAACACAGGGCATGAATGGTGATGAGATGCAGAGAGTCTCTGATCGTACGTCGGCGAAGCCGGAGAAGATGCCGACGAGGAGGTCGCAGTACTGGTCGACGTTGTAGCGCCGGGACAGCAGGGAGGCGTTGTGGTAGTAGTTCTGGAGGAAGTCGCCGGTGCCCGTGCTGACGACGTAGAGCGCGTCGGCGAGAATGGCACGAGCCTTGGCGCGCCCGGCCACCGCCGCCAGCTTCGACTGGTACTCCTTGTAGTACTTGAGCTGCTGGGTCAGCGTGATCGCGTCCTGCAGTGCACAAGGCCCCAAATTACAGCAACCAGTGTCACTAGCCAGCAGCTTCATCAAGCAACAAAACATCTAGCGTCTCCTGCTAAAAATGGCTTGTTTGCTGCACTCACTGATCCCATGGTACTTACATACATGGCCGCCGTGTCGTCGTAGTAGCTGGACGCCGCGGAGGCGAAGTTGGCGCCGATGAGCAGGTTCTTCCCGGACGCCTGCGGGCTCAGGTACGGCGCCGCGTAGCTCTCGAAGCCGAGTGTTTCAGCGGTGATGTCGGTGACGATCTTGCCGTCGGAGAAGCGGCCGGTGGGCTCGTGTCGCACGAAGTCCTGCCCATACGGCGCGTAGTCGGCCTTGAACACGGCACCGGGGAGGTAGTTGTTGTTGCCGACGTCGATGGTGGAGTCGCCGAACGAGATGACCGCCGGCACAATCGGCTGCGCCTGCGCGCCGCCGCCGTTCATCATCACTGTCGCCGCCGCCCACGCTACAAGCAGGCACACGACCAGCTGCGTCGTCACTACCGTGGACGACGCCATGTATATATGTGCTTAATTACGCTACCTGCTCGTCTCTAGTGTAGCGCCGGCCGTGTGGCCGACGCATTGGCGACACACTTATATATATGCGATCGTGCTGTATACACGGTGTACGACGCGTCAACGTCGATGGATGGATGGAGCTCGCGGTTGGGTGTGCGAGATTTAACGCGGTTGTTAGCTGCCAGATGACGACGCGAGTTTAAAAACTTCAAAATGACAGGTTTCGATCGATTACCGGGGGCATAAAGATACTTTACGAATGTTGGGACGCCTTTGAAGACATCGATTGGACGCGTGCGTGCCTGGGGTTCTTTCAACACATCTCGCTCTCTCTCCTCCCCACCCACTCATTCTTATCCACGCTCCCTCACCATTTATGTCAAAGCCAAGGTAAAGTTGGAGTACAACGACTTTGGGCGAGTGACCTCTGTCTCTTAATCAAAGTAGTTAGGTAGGAGTATAGTACGGTATGTGCTCCCCATGTCTCTGAATAAATAGGTATTTATAGTTGCCTTAAGTCAAATTTTAAAAATTTGACCGAATTTAGATTTATGGTATCAAATTAGTATCATCAGATTTTTACGGGTGCTCATTTTATATCATAAATGTTGTCATTTTTTTTTATATAAAATCAGACTGTAGGAATTGATTAATTCAGAGATGGAAGGAGTATTATTTTTGGCTTTATGGAGGAATGGACAAAACAGTCCTTAGCTACTTGCAATGTGATTAATTGTATTCATTCACTATACATGATTACTCCTCCGTCCTAGAATAAGACGTAACAACTTAGAGTATTTTTCAAAGATCAAGGAACAAATTTAATTCTCTCTCTCAATATTATTATTACTGCATCAATGTACGTGTCTAGAGACAACACGACATATTATGAGACTTGAACAAATAGTGGTGGTTATGTCTTATATATTAGGACGGTCCGACTGATAGAGTAGATCAACGTGGCTGATTAAACATTCATTTAAATAAATTCAGAAAACGACGACCCAAAAAATTGAGCTCCCAATCCTTGGTTATTACCTGCATTAATTCTAGCTCCTAAAATTCTTCATGTATGTGCCCTAGCTTCCTCAAAAATCTTGCCGGTTGTCACAAATGGATCTCGCACCAGTGCGTGTCGTCCGGATGTTTGCAAAAGATTCTTCAGACTCCTCCTAAAAACTAAGGGTTTTAGCTCTGATTTCTCTTTATAGTGACGACACACCGCTGACAGCACTAAAATAGAAAAGAGTGAACCCAAAAAAGCCTCACCCCAAACTCACTCCTAGGTCCTCAAACTATTCATCTCCTAGATTCATCGTACGCCCCTCAAACTTTTAAATCACTAGGCGCCCTCAAACTATTATGGCCCCAAGCTCTGTCTATTGACGCCCTCAAACTTTTTAAACAACTACCTATTGTCTCATCGGCCCATGTGCATACTGTGCTGTCCGGGCCACGTGGCCACTTTTTATTCCTAAGCCACGGTTGGTCATGCACCCTAAAACAAGAAAAATGCTAACCATGCATGACCAAATCGAGGCGTAAGATACCACGTGGTTAACCAAAGATGCATGATCTCTGATAAAGGGACCTAGATAATCGGTTTGAAAGTTTGAGGACTAGATGTGAGGTACCACCTCTATAGTTAACAAATCCATAGTTTGAGGACCTAAAAGTAGTTGGTTTGAAAGTTTGAGGATGGTAGATGTACCACCTCATAAAGGTGAATAGTTTTGAGGACATTTTAAGTTAGTTTGAAAGTTGATTTTTCTATGGATCTAAAAAATGGGCCAAATAGTTTGAGGACCCATGGTGCATTTTACACAATAGAAAATTTGATTTTAGGTACGACGGCGAAACTAATCGTTCTAATAGGGCCAAAATCATAGCAACATTTACAAAAAAATTTGCTGGGATTCGTTGCAGAAAACCAAGTGAGGAAAATTCTTTTGCAAGGGTTTTTGCGTTTTGTTGCAATCACTATGCTTATTATTGCAATACAATCATACGTTTTTACAGTAATTGATAAGCAAGTGAGACAAAATTTGCATGGGCTGTAGCCCAGTTCTGGTTGGAACCCAAATATATCTAGCTTTTTAGTGGGCCTTCATCCTTCCTCGTCGCGGACTCACGGTGGTGATCCAAATGAGGCCCAAGCTTGAAGCGGCAGAACATGGAAGAACCAAGCTGAAACAGAAAGCCACAGTCGCGGCCACAGCCTGGCGCTCACCACCCTCGAGCCGTCCATCCTCCGCCGGGTTCCGGGCCACGATCTTGTTCGCCGACCCCAGCCGCACCCACGGCGTCACCAGGCGCGGCAGCTCGAACCAGTCCGCCTCCACCCTGAACCGCGGCATGACCGAGGAGATCACCAGCGCGGCGCTCCTTGTGCCGGCGCCCACCGCCTCCGTCCACTTGCCGCCGTTCCGGAACACGCCCTTGCTGTGCGTCTCCATCCAGTCCACACGCTCCTCCTCGTACCTCTCCGACCGGCCATCGCCGCCACGTCCGCGATCGGTGCCGACGCGATGGACTCCACGGTGGCCTCGTGCGACACGTTCGTGAGAGGTACTTAGCGCGCAGCTCAGCTGGTCCTTGTCTGTGACAACAAATAAGTTCAATTTGAACTGGAGACGTCGAGCTGAACTTGAGTCTTGAGGCATGGCGGTGACCGCGCCCACGGCGCGGATGTGTCTGAACCCTGCGTTTTCAAACGATTTTGATCGAGTTTCTAGCATTGTGTTTTTGCTATTTCTTGTAATCAAGGGGTGTGTTATAAACCCTGTTGTGTAGAGTATTCGAGTGTGTGAAATTGAGTCGGTTAGGCACTTTGTACTCACCACGACATAAACTGAAAAAGGGCAGTGTCACCCTGTCTCCACGGCGGCGTTTGCCCGATTTCTGATTGCATTTTTCTTCTCTGTTCATGATCCAATCCAATCACACCATACAGCGTTTGATTGTGTCGTCGTACTTGGCGGGGTCAAGGTGCATCCGGCCGTTTGATGAACCACGCGAGGCGGCAGTGCGTCTCGGAGCCGCACACGCCCACGCCCACAGCCGCCGCGAGCAGCTTCCAGACGTGCGCGGACAGGGCCTCGAGCCGCGTGGCTCGGCGGCCGGCTGTGCTAGCTGCTGGCCGCGTCACGGAGGCAGGCGGTCGAGGTCAGCCAGCGGCGGAGACCACGTACATCCGGCGCGCGGCACGGTGGCCACCAGGACTCCAGGAGCGAGTTGGGGGAGACTGTCCGGCGCGTACCGCGGCGGCGAGAGCGGCGGGAAGTGCGCGAGGCTCACCTCACTCGTGGTGGGGTGGGGGCTCCCACGAGACGAGGCCGCCGGCCGGTGCGGAGCATCTCCGCCCAGGCATTGGTCAGCGCCAATGCGCCGGCCATCAGGCCATGGCCGTCCACGAGCAGGTGGCCCGTGCCCCACACCAGCGCGAAGCCGCCGCACGGGAACTGCGCCAGTTGCAGCGACAGCGCGAGGTCCTCTCGAACGGCACCGGGATGATGCTCAGGTCAGGGAGCGGTCGGCGTCGGTCAAGTCGACCGCAACTCCCACGTCGGCCACCACGAGCTCGGCGCCGGTGTTGTTGCAGGCGATCTCGGGAACGCCGGCCGGTGGAGGCGTTGATGCTATCACATCGGAAACGAACCAATTGTGTGTTACTTTGAATGGTTAAAAACATCGATAGCAATACCATCAAGCTTAAGATCAACCAATTGCTTACTGTTTCATGCCACCTAACCCTACAAGATCTCCAAACTCAAAACCATGGTATAGTTGACAATGCGTCATTGCTACACCACATACTTAAGAACGATTTCTCCAGAAATGACTAAGGCAGAGTCCACACAGTTAATAACACTGCAATCCTTCTATGAAAAGAAGAAACAAAAAAACAACTAGCCAATTTGATAATGAGCTCTGTGAAAAGACTGCAGCTCTGAATTCTGATTACCAATCGAGTGAATGACGTGCTTAGGCGTGGTGGTGAAAAAAATAGTGGATAACTTTTCCCAAAGTCCACTAAAAAAAAAATTAAAAGGGGATCATAACTGCATGGGCAAAAGCACGACGGAAAACAGGAAAATTCCCAAAAACTCCACAAATTTCAACATGGCTTACTAATGAGATGATTGGTAGAAGAACTGAAACATACGACACTCTGCATGGCTGACAGTAAGCCACCACAACGCAGCATGTATTGGGCGTTTCCTGAATAAATGGGTGTGACAGTTTAATTAACATTGCACTTTTGATATCATGTACTCCTTCCCATTTTCACATTAAATTTTACTGGAATCACAATACATCACCAGGAAATTAGAAAAAACTTATAGCCTCCTAGTGTTCTTGTAAACAATTTCACCATTACGCCATGCATTGGAAATTACAGCATCGAGCTTCAGAAGAACTGAAGAAACGAAAATTCAGTGTCAATGTCACTGTCACTCACCAGATATTTCATCAGTAGCTGCAGAAGATGACACAAAAGGTGCCCATATTCCCAATTTCCTACCTAATTAACCTGAGATCTTCTAGAACACAAATCCTTATCAAACATCCATCCTATCTGGGGTAGTTGAATCCAACACACGTCTTCCTACAAATTCATCAGCGCCGCCAACTCCTTGTACAGACTACAGAGGAACATACGGAACAGGGAGCTTATCACCACCACCACCACCAATGCAGCACCCCAGATTATATTTCTACGCACAATAAAGACATGGGTAAGAAGGGTGAAAGAAGGCATTCAGGTGATAATCAGGTTGGGTTGCAAGCATATAAATTTATTTATTTGAACAGAAAACATATCGGTGGCAGATTAAAAATGAACTCGACACAAAGCCAGGCATGCATATCAAAGGGTACCAACGGTCTGCAACTGATCAACAGAGATCTAAGTCAAAAACAGTCCAGGTCCAGGATTCAAGTTATAAGAGCATATATGAAAATCCCGAAACAACAAAGCACACTATGCTGGAAAAGAACACACCCACACCATCATCGCATGAAATGTTGTGAATTCTAATATAGATCTCTTCAAAATCCGGAGAAGCCAATGATTCACAACTTTTTGTGTTAGATATCAGAGCTTGTGTTCTACTATAAATAAAAGAAGAGATTCAGGCATTGGAAGCCTGAAGACCATATAAACTGGAACATCTCATCTCAATGAAGAGGATACCGTACTCATTTGGTTGGTATAAGAGACAGAGCATAGATTGTTTCCAAACAAAAAAAAATCATGATCACCCATGTTAATTGTTCTCCATCATGCTCATCCACTGGACACTGGTGATCTAAACGCCACTTCAGAGTTCAGAGAGTCATGCAGGAGCACCAATGTACATGAAACGAATCATAAAGAGGGAAGACAGAACACACCATTACCATTTCAGAAAGGTAACGACATTGCAATTCAAATTCCAATGGAAGTTTCATTCATTGCACGATACCCAGTCCATGTTCGAAACCATCTAACACGACATTCCACATGAACTCATCTTATGCATCCTGAACCATATATGACTACCTGATCCCATTCCCTACAGTGCAACTCTAGGCGAACTTTGGTCTTGATCAGAGGACTGCTGTATGTACCAAGACCAAGCAGACTGCATATCACAAGTAACTGTGATCTACTCACAATCAGAAATGGCAAAGGATAAATCATAAGAGCGAGCACATTTTTTAACAGCTGAACAGACTTGAGATGACTACCATCTGGACTTGAATATCCCAAGCAAACCATGATCAAAAGAGATCTATCAAATCACAGTTTCACAGTAGGTAAATCAATAGATTGCTCGAACTAGACATTCAGAGAGCAAGCAACTATTATCAGTAAGTGGATTGAATGTTCCAAGCAAACCAAGATCACTTGAGACACATATGAACTTAATGTACCAACAAGCAGCTACTATCATAATAGATTGCTGGAACTTAATCTATCAAACACAAATGGGTAAATCAACACATTGCTAGCACTGACATTCATAGACAAGATATGCAATGTAATAGTAGTAACCAACCAACCACAGAACAGAGAAAACAGATGCAGAACAGAATTGAACAGAACATGAATAATTTTCCAACTCAGGCAAAACAGCAACGCCACATAAAGCTCCATCGAGAATTCGTTCACCATGCAGAAGTGCGGATACAAATTTCATCACGCGACGACATGAACATCCATCAATCCGAGTATCCGACTACCAAAATCCGAGTATCCAACATGAACATTTCATCACGCGACGACATGAACATCCATCTAACAACTCAACTGCATGCTCAAAATCCTAGCTAGTTGCTAAGAAACTCAGATCAGAAGAAGAGAGCGGACGGGCTCACGCATCACTGCCCTTCGCCGTAGCCCTGATCAGCTGGGATCGTCGCAGGGGTCATCGGTGTGGAGGCGCAGTCGCCGAAGATGCCGCAGCTGTCGTTCGCCTGGAGGTCGGACGCGACGGCCACCGAGGCGGCGAGGTTGGCGAGGTGGAGGCGGGGAACGGGAGGCAGATGGCGTGGACGGCGACGCGCGAGTTGATCACCACGTCAGGTTCCTTGATGGCTATGTAGTTGACCCGGACCTCGTCGGTGGCGGAGCCGGCGCCGAGGGTGATGACGAGCTTCTGGTCCTCGCCGGCCAGGGTAGGAAGTACGGTGCCGGGGCGGAGGAGCAGGAGGTCGGCGCGGGTGAGGCGGTGCCCGGGGACGATGTGGAAGCGCACCGCCGAGACGTAGCCGTGGCCTCCACCAGTGAAGATGACCTGGTCGTCGAGCGCGAACACGGTGAGGTTGGACAGCTTCTCCAGCTCGGGGAACTTGACGCGCATGGCGAGCGCCACGAAGCCGAAGCCGCTGTCGCGCAGGCGGGATATGGCTTCGCGGATCATGATGCGCACGACGGAGGCGTCGGTCGCGGCGGAGGTGGCTGCCGATCTGGCGCCGAGGTGGTGGCGGCGGCGGTAGTGGTGGAGGTGGACCTGGTGGTGGTGATGCGCATGCGCGTCCGCCTCGACGCAGGAGGCGTGGGAGAGCGGCGGGATGAAGCCGTGGAGGCCGTGCACGACGTAGCGGCCGTCGTCGTAGAGCTCAGGTTCGGAGACCATGACGCCGTTGACGTAGAGGCTGGCGTGGTGGACGGAGAAGGGCCCGCGCTGTGGCTGGGCGGCGACGTCGAGGCAGAAGCCGGCGGAGGCCGACGGGAGCTTCATGGCGGGCGCGGCCGCGAGCTCGGCGTAGGGGTAGTAGCCGAGGGCCATGTGGTCGAGGAGGAGGTGGCGTCGCGAGCAGTCGGGGCACGAGTGCTGGAGGAACACGTCGGGGCCCCGAACACGGTGACCGCCCCGGGCCACGTGACGACGGGCGTCGAGTCGGCGAGGAGCGTGGCCGACGAAGCCATCTCGTTGTACCCCAGCGACGCGAGCACCTTGGCGATCTGCTGCAGGCCGAGGTTGTCGCCCGTGCTCGAGGACACCACCCGCGCCGCGTCGTCGAGGACGGGGAGGAGGCGGAGTGCTCGCCACCACGTCCTCGCGGTACGCCTCGTTGACGACAGGTGGAGGAGGCGAAGGGATCGTCGCGTCGCGGTACGCCTCGTCGACGACGGGAGGAGGTGGCGAAGGGATCGTCGCGTCGAGGTACGCCTCGTCGACGGAGGAGGAGGTGGAGGGCTCGTCGCGTCGTGGAACGGCTCGTCGGCGACGGGTGGAGGAGGCGGAGGGCTCGTCGCGTCGCGGAACGGCTCGTCGGCGACGGGTGGAGAAGGCGGAGGGCTCGCCGCGTCGACGACGGGTGGAGGAGACGCGGTCTCCGACTCGGACGCCTCCTCAGCCTGCGGCTGCTTCTGCGGCGGCGCGAGGGAGGGCGACATCGGATCCCCCCGGCGGCGAGGGGGGGAGGAGGGGGCGGCGAGGGGAGGTCGAGGCGCGTGGTGGTTTCGCCCGTGTCCGCGGCCGCGCCCATCGCCGCCATGGCGTCCTCGGCCGAGGGAGCCTGGGCGGAGGCCACGGTGGTGAAGAAGGGGTTGAGGACGCGCAGCGACTGGCGTGTCTCCCCGACTCCGACTCCACGCGGTTCTGGCGCATGGACGGCGCGGTGTCGAGGCGGGCGGTGGCCGTCATCATGGACGGGGAGCGGTGGTGGTGGTGGTGGGGGTGGGGACCGTGGCCGTGGTGCTGGAGGTGGGAGTGGGAGACGGCGGCGGGGGTGGAGAGGAGCAGAAAGGCGAGGAGGAGAGCCGCCATGGCTGCTCTGCTCTGCTGCGGGCGACGAGGGAAAAGCTGCTGCGGCTGAAACGGAACGGCACGGAGAGGGTGGTGGGGTGGGGTCCGGTTTATATTGCCAGAGGGGCAGAGGCAGAGCACGAGAGCGGAGCGCTCGCGAGTTGATGAATGTGAATGACGGAAATGCCCCTGTGCTCCTGTGTATTCAAACGGGCTCGGGTTCTCTGCTGTCTTGGCCAGCAAGTAGATCAATGTGAAGGACGAAAATACCCCTCTGCGCCTCGAAAAACCCTCTGCGCCTCTGCAATCTCCGTTTCGGCGGGAGAATTCCCAGAATCTTTTTTTTGGGTTGTTGTTGCTGACGTAGACGTACGCACGGTCCTTGTGCTTATCTCGTGCTCAGTTGTGTACTGCCATTGGGAATTTGGGATGGTTGTTCGTGCCTTTGTGGAATCGTGAGAAATGCAACGTAGAATTGTGCTTCTACTGAGCAATTTCAAAACTCAGTTTACTTCGTAAAGATAAAATTACATGAGGTGAAACACACGGGCTAGAATCTTGGAGAAGCTAACGTACGCTTTATATTGTAGCTCAAGAAAATGAGAGTTGCCACTTGCCAGAATCTTTAGAAACTAGTAGTACAATTAAAACGACAGTTCACACAATTCATATTCATATATTTTTTTTTCTAAATCTAAAAAACAATAATAAAATTACATGTACGTATCAAACACCGAGATATATATAAATGAAGTGCTCAGAACTTTTGTGGAGTGCCGCTTCATTTTAGGTCAGAGTTAAAAAAATTCCCTCGTCGGTCAAGACGTCAAAGCACTAGTTAAGAGCTTCGCCCAGGGTTCGTATGGATCAAGCTATGGGCTCGGTTGATATACCCGCCCGGGGGTTACGATTGTCCGGCCCAAGGCTCTTGTTGGTATACCGGCTCATGGGTTCGGTGTAATTTCGCCCCGGTCTTCTCAAATGGATTGGGGATCGTAGTTTCCATGGGCTAGAAGCTCCTAGTGTCGGGCGGGACGGGGTTGGGAATTTTTCGGCGGTTTCTTCTTAAAAACAATGCCGGTGGGCGGTCTTTCCCCACCCGACCGAAGTTTTTATATACAAAAATGAAGTGCAAAAAAAAAAAAAAAAAAAAAAAAAAAAAAAAAAGAGTACCACACAACTCTGGAGGGAACATTTGATTCAATAGCTACAACATAGAACAAACTCTGTAGTTAACAATTTGGAGTTGCAAAACAGGTGTCTGGCTGTCTGCTGATGAAAATTATAGGCAAGCTGTTCTCAAGTAGTGATACCCCTTGGAAAGCATGGATTATGCATGATGCCACCTCCACTGACTCGTTTTGCTCTGAAAGTAGGAGTTTTATTTGGAAAATTATTAATGATGAAATGTCTACCTATCAATCTCTCACCACTGTTTGCCTTCACAATGGTGCTTCCACCTCTTTCTGGCATGATCATTGGCTGCCAGATGGCCCTCTCTCCGCCTCGCATGTTGCTCTTTTCTCTCACACTCTGAGGCCTAACATTTCGGTTCAGTGCATTTTCCAAACTAATTTTGATTTGTACTTGCGCCCCCGGCTCACCAATGCTGCTAGCTCCGAGCTAGAGGCTCTCCTTTCTTGTTTGTAGGCAATACAACTTGATGATCTACCTGACCAGTGGCTGATGAAGCTAACCAGCAAGAAATATACCACGAGGGACGCCTACCACGCTCTGAATGATGGCAACATGAGCGATGACCTACACGGACAGCGCATCTGGAGTTCGCGTGTGCCTAGCAAGGTCAAAATTTTCTCTTGGTTATACTTCGGATCGGCTCAACACGAGGACAAATCAATGTGCCAAGCACGTTCTTGACACCGAGCTATGTGAGCGTTGTTCGGTGGCTAGCGAGGATTGGAACCACGTCTTCTTCCAATGCCCTAAGAGCGCTGTTGTTTGGTCCAGGCTCGATCTGTAGAACGTTGCTTCTCTGGATGATGCCAATGCCTGGAATGACACGATTCCTTCTGGTGTTGATGTAACAATCTGACCTTTAGTCTTTCAAACTATTCTCTGGCGGCTCTGGGATGCAAGAAATGGCGAGATCTTCGGGCGGGAAAGGCCATCACCACGCTCCATTATCTCCTCTATTTTGTGATGATCTTGTAATCTGGCGTAAGCGCCTTAGAAATGATGCTGTACCCAAACTGAACATGTGGCATGAGTACCTCTTGTCCTGTAACTCTGTGAACTAGCCTTTGCGCTTTTCGGCAAAGTGCGCGTTTGCTTTTAAAAAAAAAACATAGAACAAACTCCCCAAAATTTAACAAAGGCCTTGTTTAGTTCCGTATTTTGGAGCACCAAAATACATTGTAGTACTTTCGTTTGTATCTGATAATTATTGTGCAATCATTGGCTAATTAGGGTCAAAACATTCGTCTCGCAAATTAGAACCAAACTCTACAATTAGTTTTTTGATTTCATCTATATTTAGTACTCCATATGCATGGATCGCTAGTTCAATGTGACAGAGAAGAATCTTTTTTACATTTTGGAGGTAACTAAACAAGGCCAAAAGGGAAAAAGAAACACCCCACAAGAGATCCGATGGAAGAGAGTCCACAACTAGCTCAAAACATAATGGTACATTCTGTGAGATGAAATTATCCTTGCCATAAAACACCACCATAAGTAAACAAATTGTCACTAATCAAAATAAAAAACACTGACCAACATTTAAGAATGCATACTCAATCCTAAAACAGCAAGCAAAGTTGGGCCAATTACATAGCATCACGAGGGAACATCCACATTGGGTGACGCTGACCACCACTATGCTGCGGAGTAATTGCAGTCTCTGATAACAAAGGAGTGATGATCTCATTTCTCATGTTGTACACACCAGAGTCACAAAGAGGATCTTCAAAGCCCGCTCGACAGTAGTCACACATGAAGTGTATGCAGTCTTCTTGAATTCCAGTGCACACTCCAGCTGGGAAAGACTTAGAGCAATGCTTCCCAACAAAGAGTGCCTGGCCACCCAACTTACAGATACGTCTCCATTGGCCTGGTTTGGTGCTCCAGTCTGCCTCAAAGACCTCAAATGCCACAGTGCGACCCTTATTGGGACCATGACTTGAAGTATTATCCCAAACAATTTTCCGTACCACCGTCAATAGTCTACCACAATATTCAACTAGATAACACATCTGCGTGTACGATTTCCCATGGGCCAAAGGTTGGGGCAGTGCAAGTGTGTTAGTAGGCCTAGTTATGCATTTGACAGATGATATCATTGGCTCATTATCAATGCCATAATTAATCTCAAATGTTGAGAGCTCACAGTGAGGATCAACACCATACAACTTCCCATTACAGAAAGCAATATCATGAACGATGTCATAATCTCTCAGGACGCTCTCCATGACCGAGCAGGTTCCAATTGATGCCCGCCATATACTATATTTAAAATCACCGTTCAAGATCAGCCCGGCAACAAGGGAACCTGGCGATGAATCCATGGGCGAGGGCACCACCACTTTAGTGAAAAGATGGTTATTGTTGTATACCTTAGGAAGGTCCAGTTTGGCCTCGGAAAAAGGGTCCATCAACGAGCATCCACCACCACGATGCACAAAGAAGAGCCAGTCATCAACGGAACCATAGCAACGGCCATCCTCTGACCCCAGCAATCTGATAATTTTACCATCTGGGATGCTCAGGAAGGTTATGTCAGGCAGGATGAGCCATGGAAGCGGAGGGGGGCAGGAGCTGCAGCCGAGCGTTAGAGCGCCATTGACGGCACACTGCCCTTAGTCGAACACGATCAGATAAAGAGGGAAGCTGCATTAGGACAAGTCCCAAGAGTTCTGGCTGGAGGTCTGGCCAAGATGAAGATTGTGCCTCCATCATGCAAAGTGCAAGCCTGAGAAGGATGACATAGAATCAGAGTTAGCCAAACGATGTGTAACTAACATGAGTGAAATAGAACCGTATAAGATTCAACAAGGCAGTACATGGTTTTGGATAGCAGAAAGATATGCTCAGGTTTAGTAAACTCTAAAGTACAGAACCCCATATTTATTTGGAGGGCTCTAATTTTGCTAGAATCTTGCAGGATTTTTCTACCTGTGCTCCAAACAGGTTGTGGAGCCAGGATTCTGCATTTGGGTTTTCCCTTTTCCCAAACACAAAACAAATTCAATTCAAAAAAAAAACACTGAATCTTTAACTTTTCGATGCTACTCTATATTCAGCATCCAAATGGCAGTCATTCACTCCCAAATTAAAGTCACAAGTCTACTTTGACAGAACGAGCATTCCAATATTCAAACTACACAAAATTAGCTAGATCACTGCTTCCTTCTATCCAGATTGGGTCACTGGCGTGTACTATAATTCTGATAAACCGAACCATATTGTCAAAAAGCCATTATCAGATGGCGTCGAAGATGCCAGAGCATGACGTACCTCCCCTTGTGGCCTGTGCTGTTGTGCAAGTTCGTGTCGTCCCGCGGGAACGCAATGGCGAGCAAGATTTCGCGTGCGTTGTCCCGCAGCCCGCCACCTTACCTTGGCGGCTTGGCCCCTCCTCCCCCAGGCTGCGTCCGCCGGCCACCGCGGCGCCGCCCTCGCCGTCCTCTCTTGCAAGTTGCGTCGTACCTAGGCCCTAGGGTTTGGCCCAATTTGGGAAGCTGGACCGAACGGCTGGCCTCAGGAAGGAGGATAGTGGGTGGTAGTCGGCCGGTTGGGCCGCACCGGGCTGACTTCTCTCGTATCTCAGAAAACAGGAAAGGAGGATAGTGGGCTTTGTGGCCTTTCCCGGGCCGGCGTTATGTAGTCGGCCGAATCTTGGGCCGCACCATAGGGGTAGGGGACACGCGTGTGTTGACTTCTCGTGTTGTGAGTGTATCTCAAAAAAAAAAAAAAAAAAAAAAAAGAAAACAGAGAATTTGACCTGAGTTTGTATGCAAGATATTTTTTTAGTCAACAGTATGCAAGATATTTAATAGTTTTTTTTTTATAAAACTACCCACTTCATCCGCTCCGACATGATAAGCGTATTTTATTATAAAAAATTCAATCAAACTTATTTTTACTGTTAATTTCTCTTAGTGTGCAGGAAAAGACGTTCGGGGAATGATTTGTTGACAACAGGGTAACTTCTATTTTCTTTGAATAGGTTTCCTCTGCACTGCAATAAGTGTTCTGCAGTCATCAGTAGCTTTCACTGCAGTTCAAAAAAAACTGACTTATAAGGGCACAGAAAACGGTCAAAATTTGACATAGCTGAACATATAGCGAAAGTGTTCTCAATCGATCCTATATAGGCACACGAAAAGCAGTAGTATGACTGATTCAGTGGATGTGTCTAGTTACAATACATGAGTACAGAACCAGTCGGTGTGTTCTAGTTCAGAACACCTGCATTAATGTGCAGCAAAAATAAAATGAAAAATCAATTTATCAGGACACGAGTACACAAATAGGACTGTTTCTCACTTCCCCACCTCCTCATACATCTAAAACCATTCTGCGGTTCTTTACAGATGCGATAATAAACACTGATCTCTTCAGAGTCACAAATTGTCACCATTTCTATGCTTAGTCATGGCAATATGGCACTGTCCATCACTCAAACCAATAATCTTAAGTTCCTCACTTCCGAGTTCACTGGACTTCCTTTTTATCCTTAAATTCTTCAGGGGACGTTTGGTCTGCAGAAATAAAAAGCAGAGTAGCAGTTAGTCATGGAGTTATAAAAATATGGTGAAATGGCACTCAAACTTCAGTCATATACTATGTTTCGTGTTTAGCATGGAGATGTTACCATGTTTTCACAACCACTTGTGTGGACACACTTGACCAACTCAAATAATACATGCAAAAATCACCAAGTGCATACAAAAGAAATGATCACTGCATGGAATAAAACAGTGCTCGTAGATTACAAAACGCGCTAACATTGGGTGGAAATCTTTGCACTATGCTAAAAGCACGGTATTATCAAGGAGTGAACTAACTGATATGGTATTCACAGCTGAGTCATCGGCTTCCTGGAAGGGAACTGAACATGGGCTGGATTTTCTGAAAAAAGGTCGATTTGGTGGGTAGGGAATAGAGATTGTATCAGAATTTTTTGGGGTGAAACAGGAGGGGTGGCTCCTCTACTGGAAGATTGTATCAGAATATATAGAGGACAATTGGATTCTGAGGTGCCATTTGTTGAATATTACTGAAAGGACAAGATGCAGATTACGGTGGTTGTCCATGCTAAGGGGTGAACTAACATTGTTGAAGATTATACCCACCGTGTCCATGCTAAGGGTCCCGTAATCTGCAGATTCCTCAGTTTCTCATTTTGCAAGAGAACACAGAAACCGAGGAAAGAACCCATCTACTATTCTGCTTCTGGAGAGAACATGCCTTTGTGGAATGATGCAAATTGCAATACATGCCAGTGTTAAAGCATCAGTGTCTGGATCAGTTAGGTTTGTTGTCATTTATTATCGGCGATCACTGCTGAGCATCCGACATGGAGTCTGAAGACGCAAGGCAAATCTCTAATGGCTAGTGGCTGGAAACTGAACAGGAATGTGACACTGAAGATAGATGGTAAGGAGGAGAGGAAGTGGACTTCACTGTACCGCCAAAGGGATGGGTATATAAAACTGAGTGTTGATGCAGTTTCCCAACATTCTTCAGGTGCATCGAGTAGTGGTGCTGTCATCAGAGTTCACTCTGGGCAAGTGCCGCTGTCAGCATGGAAGGTGAACCAACGTTGCACAACTGCACACAAGATGCTACAACATGCTTTGAAGGTATCCAGCCTGCTGTGGAATGGATAAAGAAACCTAGTATAATTGAGTCTGATTTCAGAAAGATTGTAGAGGCTTTACAGGCATCGATGAAGAGCAGATCCCGATACTCAAATATATGTTTCAGTTCAGACAGAAATCTACACCTGCTTACACCAATGGACAGGTCAACTTAGTTGGAAGGATTGTTGTGGGAGAACGAATGCTTGAATAAGAGGAAACCCTGCAAGGAAAAGGAGCTGTTGAAGAGCCATAGCTACAAGCACTGACCAATGATATCAGCAATATTTGCAAAATATGCCTTCTGAATTGCATGAACCAGTAAATATTGCTTCCCTGAGTGCTGCCTCAAAAATAATATCAATAACTCAAATTGCCACCTGAGTGTGCTCAGGGTTCCTGACCTCTTAAGACCTGTTTGATTGCACTTGTATGATTTTCGTAAGATAGATTTGTTTAGTTTTGTAAGATAGTACTACCAGGAATTTGCTGGGAGGCTGGGAGGGATGGAATCTCACTGCTGAATGCTGACCAACGAGGCGATGAAATGGGGGAATGAGAGGGCCGGCAACCAACTTCCCGCCGAGACCAGCAGCGAGCACTCGCCGCTCGAATGGGCTGCGGTGGCCCGCCGCCGCCGCCGCCAGTGCCCCAGCTGCAGCTGCCCAGCAGAGAGCGATCCGCAGAGAATGCAGCGGTTAGTGTGATCCTCCAAAGAGGCCGCGCCGGCGCCGGCGCTTAGGCAGTCGGCGTGGAGGAAGCCAGGGCGACGGAGTCGCTGCGTCGTGGCTTCTCTCCGGTGAGGCTTACGTTGCCGTCTTGCCGAGGCGGCGGCGAACCGGCGAGGGCTCGTGTGGGCTTTTGGGCCCCGCCATCGGGCTGGGCCCAGTTCAAAACAATAAAATATGGGACGGCTCATGGGCTCTAGTCTATTTTTTTTAATAACAACTGTAGTCTAGTCACGTTCGAAGTGGCGCGAACGCCTCCCCATCTATCTCGGCTTGGCCACGTGGCCACGCCCGCGTCGCTTGGCGCCATCTCCGTTCCCGCCAGGTTCTTCGCGCCACCACCCCCGTTCCCGCCAGATCGTCATCTTGGCGCCATCTCCGACCCGGTAACCCACCCGCCGTATATAATCCACCGTCCTGATCCGGGTCCCTCAGTCGTTAATCCCCAACCCAAATCACCAGCCACCGAGACGCCGCCGCCGCCGCCGCCGCCGCCACCGTCCCCGTCTCCGTCCCCTTCTCAGGATTGAGATGGACGCCGCCACCCCGCCGTCCAAGAAGGCCAAGACGACGACGGCCAACAAGCTGAGGAAGGCCGCTCTCTGGCGGACGAGGTCCGTACGCCGGAGAAGCCCGCGAAGAAGCTGGCGCCGGCCGTGGCCGCCGAGCAGATCCCGACGCCGGAGAAGCCGGAGGAGATGCCGAGGGCGGGGCACGGCCGCAGCGTCGCGTTCTCTGTCAAGGGGTCCGCCAGGCCGCGCTCGGGCTGCGGCGGCCGACGGCGCAGGCCAAGGCGGAGGATGAGCTCGAGTCCGTCGAGCGGGAGCTCGGCGTTGGCGCCGGGGCTAGCCGGAGCCCCGTCAAGCGCAAGGCGGAGGTCAAGCTGCCGGAGAGGTAAAGATCCCCGCTCCCCCGCGATGTGATTTCGGATCTGGTTTGCGCTTGGAAATCGAACCGGTTGCATATTTTGTTTTAGTTTCCAGCATCGATGATTCTACTTTTCCCCAATCTGAAAGTTTAACTCTGGATAAAAGGGGAAATTTTAGGATGTTAGCAGCGAATTCATGAAATAGAACATCTAGCTGTGGGTTTATATCTAATACAGTAGAACATAAATAATTCCTAGGCGATTCGTTCCTTTGGTGATGATATATCTGTACTGTCATTGCAGCTATGAGATGCTCTGTGAGTTCTTCAATTGCCTGGAGAGCTCCACCCGGCTGCTCCGTATGAAGGGATCCAAGACCATTTTCCCCAACATCTGTTCTAGCATTCAGCATTTGACTGAGCGGTATAGATCTTGTCCACAAATAGTCATACAATAACTGCTGTGCTGGATTATGATATTAATGAGTTTCCTAATTTTGTGACTGACTATCCACAGGAGATTTACCCACAGCCATCTCGCACAGCTCAAGTACATAATGCCGGAGGCAATTGTCATCAATAAGATCCTTCTGCGTGATGACAAGACATGCTGCATGTACCCTGATCTTCAGGTGAACCTCTTAGTCAGTGCTGTTGAGAACGTCGTCAAGCAAAAGGGGGAAACAGCATACTTAGCATTAAGAAGGGTCTTTAGGCAGAGGCTTGTGGAGTTCTACAGGGAGCACCCTGAGGTAAGGAAACCGTTTTATGCTTTCACACTTGGTTACTGCTTCATCACAAGTTCCAAGGTTGTTTTTCTGATCAGATGAAAGATTATAACAATGTTGCCTCTGTTATTAATTTCAGGGAGATGACATTCCAGAGCATGAGTTGCCACATCCATTCAACCGGACAAGAGCGAGCATGCCTCAGGATGAGCAAAGGACTGTTCCTGAATCTTTGTCCCCACTCAAGCCATCTGATGTCAATGGACAGCAGACCGCTGTGATGTCACACATGTCACAGTCATTCAAGAGAAGGTTTTCACTGAGATCTTCAAGCAGCTCGACAACAGCTAGCGCACCCAGTCCACTGGTGAAGGTTGCTTCCACTGTTCCATCACCATTGAGCAGAAATTCCCTCTTCAGTCGTGATGTTTCTGGTAGTATCTCTGTTGATGATAAATCAAGTGCCAAAGAAGTCTTCTGCAAGTCTGGTGTTTTAGAAAACACCCCTGCAAAATTTGCCTCGACACCAGTGAGGTTAATGGCACCTACACCAGACCTGAAGACACCGAAGAGACCAATCTCTGCCACAGGTTATGACACTCCGCCTCTGAAAATGGCAAAGAGATCAGCTCGTGTGAAGTTGTTTTCAACTCCAAAAAAGGATAGTAGTATGGATGGAGAGAACCAAAGTGCAAGCACATCTGGTGCTGATGCTGACGATGAGTTACTCAGTTTTCTTCCACAATCCCTCCTTCAGTCGGTAAGTCCCTGCTGATACCTACAATGGTTTCTGAGTTGACTGTTTGCTCTATTATGAACAAAGAATAATATATATGTTTTGCTTACAGGTGAAAGAGAAGGAAGAGAGAGCTTTGGTGGAGAAGGAAACTGGGTTCGCTGATCAGGTTAAAAGGCAGAAGTTGATTGCTTCCCTGCCAAGCACCTTTGACATCATATTCCTTATCTATCAATCAAGACAGCGGTCTGTGATGACAAAGCAGGAGCTAATCCACAAGATAATTGCAAGCAGTCCTAAGATAGCAGACAGAAGTATGTGTGAACTCTTTTTTCTATCTGATTTTTGTGTGTGTGACATTTGTTACCTCAGTCTTTTGCAACTATTCTGACATCGAATGACTATTTTTGTAGGTGAAGTTGAGGAACAGCTGACACTGTTGAAAGAGCTCGTTCCAGATTGGATCTCTGAGAAAACTGCTCGCAGTGGAGATGCCCTGTGCTGGTAAGCATTTTTAAGACTCATTTTTGATGTTCAAGTATTATCATTACTTCCTGATCCTCAGATACTCTCTTAGCATTTTATTATTAAATATGAAAAGTCTAATTCATTGCACTGTTAATTTTCAGTGTTGATGCCACTTTGAGCCAATCAGAAATTCGGCAAAGACTGTATGCTGCTGCTGAGTAGGGAGAATGCTAAGAGAGAGAGCACCTGAAAACAGCACGCACGTCAGGATTCACTCAAGCCAAGGGTCGCCTGAGATAGAAACCTTAGATGAAATAAATGACATGTACAGTGATGCCATACTAACAACTGATGCTTCCTCGTTCTTTGTTCGTCTCTTTGTAAATCCCCTTCTTCAATACTACTGAAATGAAGAAAAAAATGTTAAGTCTGCTGATGAGTCCATTTGTCTACTGAATGAATGGTTCGTCCTGTAAATCTTCTCTGAAATGCTACTGAAATCACAAAAATGTGTCTGCTGACGAGTCCAGTTGTCTACTGAATGACTGGTTCGTCTCTTTGTAAATCCCTTTTCTGAAGCACCACTGAAATCGCAAAAAATGTTCGTAGTAGTTTGCTGACGACTCCACTTGTCTGCTGAATGACTGTCTTTCAAAAATCTGATATGCATTTTCTGAAAGCAGTGTTATGCTTTTTCTGAAAGCAGTGTGGTGCTGTTTGGTTCAGCCGAGGGAATGCTGATGAAAAAGGAGCATGGTTTAACCTCCCGGAGCCCTTGTTTGCGAGACCTTGTGCTGCCCTGCCCTATCTGATTTTCTGGTCCTCTGGCGCCGTGGCAATGAACTGCAGCCTGGCAGGATGAGGATGATCCACCGTGCCAGTTGGATCCAAAGTCGTCAAGCAAGTTGGCAAAATGATCCGGCCCTTGTTTCTGAAACCTTGAGCTGCCCTATCTGATTTTCTGCTCAATGAACTGGGCCTGGCATGATGAGGATGATCCACCGTGCCAGTTGTACCGGCAACACACCACGATGAAACCTAGAAAAGCTGAAACAGTTCGTGACACAACACAATTACACAAAGACTAGCTTACCAGTTCAGCACAGAAATAGCCATGGAAGAGTAACTCCAATGATACTGACGCAGTGCAGCGTCGTCACCCAAGTTTGAACACATAACATTGCCACAACACATACATACATGACTGCCAGCTCTGCTTATCAATCTCACTGTAGCACCGGGGAAGCAGCATGCGTCACAAATAATAGGCCACAAGGCATAAACAAAATGGCTCTATGTACGACAAATCAGGAGAGACAGAAACGGTGAGGAATAAACATTCAGGTGAAAACATCTATTATTTCAGTGTTGCTGAGTTTACATGTTGCGCACGAATGAAAAATTCGGCGTATCCAAATAATAATAATAAAAAGATGAAACATGATGCAAAGCAAGACTTGTCTCTTGGGGGCATATCTCATCAACATCATACTTGCCTTGTGGACCACCAACATACTGATAGCCAGAGTCCAGTCTCCAATTCAGGATATATGAAAACCCAAAAAATATAAGCACGCCTTGTGGAAAGCGGATTACATAACTTCAGAAGGGAAAACCATGTTCGACGACCTCTTCTACCACCTTGTGTCGGCACCACACCACCGTCTCGGGCAACAATGGTGTGATCTTCCCACTTCTCATGTTGAAAACACCAGAATCACAAAGAGGATCCACATGAGGTTCTAACTTGAGATAGTCGGAAATGAAGTAAATGCAGTCCTCCTGAACCCCACAGTCTGCAGCAGGGAAGGACTTGGAGCATCTGCCAACAAAGAGTGCTTGGCCTCCCAATTTATTGACTGTCTTCCACTTACGGCAAGAATCTGCAGTCAAGTCTGCCTCAAAGACATGAAACCAAACGGTACGTGCACGCTTCACATGCTGATCTGTCATGGGGACCAATATTGCAACCTCCCTCCTCACATGCAACAGCTTACCATCAGATTCAACCAAATAACTGAAGTTTACATACACACAACTCTCGTCGTAGGTTCGGTTATGTCTCCTTGAAGCCTCAATGGAGTCAACTATACATCTGGTGGCTGATATTTTTGGCTTGCCATTGTGGTCCTCCGCCAATCTTCAAGACAAAAGATTTTCATCCCTGCCGAGAGCATACAGCTTTTGACCAAAGAACACAATATCAACAATGCTCTTAATATCTTTGTTGCTGACTGTGTCAGTGGCAATTGGGGGCTGGCAAATAGAAATTGTACCATGAAAAAAGCTGTCCGTGGTAAACGCAGCAAAAAACGAATCTGGTGTCAAGGTCACGGACAAGGGCACCGCCAACTTATAGAGAAATGATTTTCCAGAGCAGGCATACCTATAACTCATGGTCCTCATCTCATGACGCCAAATAGTGACCAGGTTAGGAAGCTGTAACTTAACCTTGGAGAAAGGGTTCATCAATGAGCACCGACCATTATTGTGCACGAGGAAGAGCCAATTGTCCACAGAACCATGGCAAGAAGCACCACTTGGTACAGGCATACGGTGAATTTCACCACTTGGAATGCTGAGGAAGGTCCCATCAAATAAGGCCACCCACGGGAGCGGTGGGGGCAGGGGCTCAAGTCGAGCATTGCAGCGCCATGTGCGGCAGACTGCTCGTAGTCGAACACGATCAGCAAAGGAGGGGAGCCTCTTGAGAACCAGACCCAGAAGCTCTGGCTGAAGGTCTGGCCAAGGCGAAGAGCGTGTGCCCATCGTCATTCAAGAAGACTGCACAAATAACAAGAGGTAACTGAGGATTCAGGAGTTTTAGCCAAATTAACAGTAAATAAACATAACTATGAAAACAAGTGTCATTATTAGAATCTTTGTACATGTTATCTCTGTTTTAATATACAGGTTATTATAATAAATAAAGTTAAAGTTAACCATAAACAACAAATATAACCATTCGTAAACTCCTGGTGGCAAAAGTAAGCATACAGTAACACATGGAACTTGAGAAGGCAACTGCAACCAACCTGAATATCTCTGTTTTTGTTTTCAGGTTATTATAACAATAAAGTTAAGTTAATAGTAAACAACAAATTTAACCATTCATAAACTCGTGCTGACAGAAGCAGCAGCATAAAGCAACACATGGAATACGAGAAGGCAACTGCGACCAACCTGAATATACACAATTAAGGTACAATGCATGGACCTAGTAGTATAGTACACGATTATATTTCTTAAAGAAAAATGGACCAAGTATTAGTTCTTACGAATTCTCATTTTACTCTCAAGAAATGTTGATAATTTTTATTAACTAGTACAATAAGGCCCATAGTTCTTATTCCTGAAGAATCTGTAGAACTCCATCGAAATCCCTATGTTCTAGAGAGGGATTTACCTAATAAAGACCTAGCCACCTAGCAATGATAAGAATGGCTAATATAAGCACATAATATCCACCGATTTGAATTCTCATTTCACACACAAAAACAAAAACGCAGATACCAAATTAATCAAACCACCTCAAAAGGACATGAATATCAGGGGATAGGGGCGGGAGACTTACTTTGGACAATGGAGGCCGGTCAGAGAGAAGCGAGGAGGCAGGGGAACCGAGTCGCGCATACTTGTTGAGGCCTTGCCTCGCCTAGCTGCACAACCGCCTTCCGCCGAGAGGGATTCCTCAAAGGAGACACGACGCAAGTCGATTGGGGTCGTATTTGGATGTAGAGACGGGTGGTGGATCGGAGATTTGGATGGCTTTTCCAGTTTCCCCGGCGAGGGTTTACGTCGCGTGCGCGGCGGGCAAGCGACGGCGAGCAAGGGCTTTCAGATCGTTGGGAGTCTTGGGACTTGACCTGGTGAAATGTTACGGCCCATTGGCCCATGCTTCTTCAGTCTGCGTTTCACTCGTAGTCGTAGCATCAGCTATCCATTCAGTTTCACTCCAGAAAAGAAAAACAGAAATCCATTCAATTTCCATCTCAAAAAATATGCAAAAAAAGTCGACCGAAAATATGGATAAAAAATAAACGTCGTGTTTGATTCTGTAGGTTGTAGCTACAACGAAACTGCCGGTTTCCATCTCAGAAATCCATTCAGTTTGACACTTCGGCCAGGCCACGCGACATTAGAACAAATCCATTCAGTTCTAGACCACGCAACATTAGAAGAAATCCATTCAGTTTTCAGAAATCCACGCAACATCAGTTTGACAACAGAGGCTACAGAAGCATACCGAGCAGGCATTCTGAAATAATCATATAGGAAAGTAAAAAAACATTCTAATCAGGTATACGTGATTAGTGATCCAAAGACAGCAAACATTACCATTCCTCAGTTGAGCTGTTGATTTCATAAGGAAATAGATGTATTTGTCAGATGAAACAGTAATCTGATTCATTTGTAAAATTTGCACAACGATGCAGAGCAGGGCATCACAATGTCACCACAAATTACACAGGTCATGAACCAAAACAAGTTGCTTCTGAAAACAAAGACAGGATAACCAGAGCTCCACTCAACATCCATGTGAAACCTTACTACTTGCTACAGCATAGGCATAAATAAACATTAACGAAATAACTTTGTGCAAACACATGTCTAGATTAAAATGTAGTGTATGCAGATAATAGTCTTGGAGAGTAGATATAATACATACTGTTAAATACGGTACAAAGATAAGATCTCTTAAGGCACCGGTAACAAAACTACATGGGTTAAATACTTAAATGAGAGTACATACATACTACATAATCCCAAGGCACTAAGCAAAGATATGCTGAGTCCATCACACAGCATCAGCAGGGAAAAACCAATTCAGACTCCAGTGGCCAGGCCGATCATGAGGAACTGTTGCAGTCTCTGACCATAAAGGTGTGATCATCCCATCCGTAATGTTGTACACACCAGAGTCTCCAAGAGAATCAGCACGGGAGTTCAACTTGAAATAATCACACATGAAATATATGCAATCCTCCTTAATTCCATTGCCTTCTCCAGCAGGGAAAGACTTGGAGCACCGCCTACCAACAAAAGAGTGCTTGGCCACCCAAATTTTGAACATGTCTCCATTGGTTGGGCTTGGTGCTCAGATCTGCCTCAAAGATCTCAAATAAAACTGTGCGAGCATCCTCAACGTAGAAGGGAATCACAAGCCATCGTCTCACCATCAACAGTCTACCACGGCATACAACTAGATATCTGGTGGCACCCATTGGCAAGGGCTCGAGCTCGGGCTTGGGCTTGGGCTTGGGCGGGTCAGGTATGTTATCCAAGGAGTTAATTACATATTCTACAGATGAAATCTCTGGCTTACTACCAAGGCTATAACTAACCTCAAATGTTAAGAGCTTGCCATCAAAATCAAGACCATAAAACTTCCAATCAAAAATGTAACATCAAGTAGAGGCCGAAATGCATCTCGGAAGTTTCCTCTGTAGAAGTCAAAGGCGATTGGTGGTTGGCAAACACCAATTGTAGGGTGATAATAACCATCACCCAATAACACCACAGCGACAGGGGAATCTGGTGATGAGTCCAGGCGCGAGGAAACAACAAGCTTATACCGACATGGACTGCATGTGGAGTATTTATTAAATGGCTCCATGTCCATGGCTATCTTAGGAAGATCCACTGTGGTTTTGGAAAAAGGGTTCACCAGTGAGCATCCACCATCACTTTTCACAAGGAACAACCAGTTGTCAATGAAACCATAGCAGCAACCATCATATTGTTCAGGCATTCGGATAATTTCACCACCTGGGATACTCACGAAGCTGCCATCACGAAGGATGAGGCACGGGTTCGGAGGGGGCAGTGCTTGCAGGCGAGCACTGGAACGCCATGGCAAGCAGACTGCTCTCAGTCGAACACGATCAGCCGGGATGGCAGCCGCTTGAGGACAAGTCCAAGGAGTTCTGGCGGCAGGTCTGCCCAAGATGAAGACTCTGTGGTCTTCATCACCAAAGATCCCAAGCCTAGCAAGAAATGAAACAAGGTTCAGGGTTCACAATGCAAATAGAAAATTTAATCATGTGTACTGGCATGTGCAGTGATATTAAGTCCAGTTCACAATTCAAGCAAATAATTAGCAGATGCTCCATTAGGGTAGTGCTCTTGGTTTATAGTTGTTTGGTTGCATAGTTTAGCAGGTACGCTTCTGGTGCCATCCTTGTGATAGTTTTTTTTAGAGTGTGTATTGTGACAGTGTATCTTGGGTGTGTATCCTTGGGGATTTCTCTAACTCTAACATCACCTCCCTTCTTTCCCTCCCCTTCCCCTGGTATTGGCTTATTTCGTAATGAAAGGGTACATAACCTTTTGTCTTTGAGCGAAAAAAAAAAGATAATGTAAATATGGACTGAGAATTGGTGCATTCTGTTTCTTTCTTCATTTGATAAAAGGATATCCAGTTCCTCTTGGGTAATCTCGTTTATAAATAGAAATAATTACTATTTTTTATATAAAGACAATGAGCCAGACTAAAGTATGACATATTGCTAAGGAGTAAGGAATTGACTGAATACTTCAAAATGTATACGCTTCAAAGTGGGAAAAGCAAAACTGGTGTCTACTAATTGCAGTTGCAGCACAATATTCAGAAACAATATCGACCTATATGAGATACTATATCCTCGTTTTTTTTTGTGACGAAGTTCCAGTTCTAATGAAGCAAAACCCCCCACACCAAGCTACTGTAGTTAAATTAAATTAGCCGGAAAAGGGGACGGGGACCAGGAAAACATATACCGAATCTAATGGCACCACTCGACAATCTAGAAGTGAGGCAATAGGGACCAGGGAGACATATACCGAAAGCTCGATGCACCGCCGCTTGCGGGAACACGACGCGACCGGGGCGCGAATGCTGCAGCAGCCGGCTGGATTCGCCAATGAGGCAGCGCACGGGTAGAACAGTTGTGGATGGCAGAGCAAGGTTGGGGGCGATCGTCTCCAGCTAGGTTTACATCGCCGACGACGAACAGCGGGTGGCGAGGGTTTCTCAGATGGGCGGAGAGAAGAGAAGCAGACGACAAAAAAATGAGGAAGAGCCGAAGAGGATGATTCCGCTCTTGGGCCTTCGTGTCGGGCCGAATTTGTTTTTTTAATATAAACCACCATTGAACATCAGAAACTCCAAAGTTTCAGTCTTTTTTCTTTCTTTTTGCAAATGCTGCTGTACTAATTTTTTTTTTTTAAGTTAAAGGGCAGCGCCCCTGTCATTGCATTACGGCAAGGACAAAAGGGTTACAGTTCAAGCATTCAGGGGTAACACCCCAGACAACTCACACACCCCTTAACCAAAGCTCCTCGAACTCAAAAACAAAACACTCAAAAACTCCAGATACACAGCCTTTCTCTCGCACCAGAAGAGACAAACTACATTCAACCCGTACATAGAACTGGATAAACGACCTCTTAAGTACCAAAACATGACTAAGGTTGCATCAGTTTCATCGCCCTAATTTAATGTGTGAACCCTACAGGAAATCAACCAAATTTCAAAATATGAGAACTTAAAATCTTTATTTGACCCCTCTAAACAATCTAAAAATAAAAAAATTATCAAGTATAAAGTTTCGAGGCCTATAATTTTAATATAATTTTTCCTTCATCCAACTTCAATCGAAAAGGTTTTTTTTTTTTTTTTTTTTTTTGCTCGGTAGCTATTTCTCTGACAAGTGCAAGTTGTTTCTGTAACTCTTGGATTTTTACCGAGTAATCAGTCTTCACACCCTTAGATGAACTTTTCATCAGTCTTTTTTAACCAGTGTATCCAGACTCCAGGTCCCTAGTCTTGTATATATTTCCTTAATCGCAGAGCTGCTTGCCATTTGTTACATGAGAGTCTTTCCTCGTAGCTTCTGAACGAAGGCCTCTATTAATAATGTGCCAGATGGAAATATGTTCGACACTGCCTGGACATGTACATTTTGTCGGTATTCTTCTCAAATTCAAAGAGATCTACAGAAGGTCTTAAATAGTCCTCAATGATAGTTCTTGAGTTGCTTGATCTTGTTTCAGACAGCCACTTGCCAACTAATCGATAGATGTCTGACAGGTTTTTCTTGTCAGAATACTGCTGTAGTATGTATTTTTCCAAGACTAATAGCCATATCATGCTGCCCTTGAGCTCTGAGCAATTTAGCCTCTTCAAGCTGTGAAAACAAAATTCTTTGAGTTCATATAAAGTTCTCTGTGAAAACCATTTTCAGGCCTGCATCGGTCATTGGCTCATTGCATTAGATGCACACTTTACAACAAAAACATCAATGCACAATAAAATCAGGATCTCATGTGAAAAGTTCAGGATCACAGGAGGAATGGCTTTTCCAAACTAGCCTGGATTCAGTAACTTTGCTTCTCTAAATCTCCTAGAGCTCACAGCATTCTGAAGGCAAAATGCAGTTCGTGGGTGCAAACGAGTGCTTCGTCTTCCTGCATTCACAAGTTCAGACCTATTGGGAAGTCCCCGTGCCGCCGCCGCATGTCCATGAATGTTTTGCACCTTGACGCATTTCAGCAGTTCAGTAGTTACTGGATCTGCTTCCGGATTTGAGAAGATGCAGAAGTCTTTTATATAACAATCCAAATATTCAATGATTAGGTTTGCACTAACTCTAGATGCACTAGAAAACATATATATAGATTATTAACTGACTGCCAATAAAAACATACAGAAAATCAACCTAAATGTGGCAGAGAACTCACACATTTCCTCTGAAGCTGCACAGAACGATCCAACAAATTTGACGACCTAAAGCAGCAGGCTCAAGGGGAGAACCAAAAACCTAATAGAGGTCCTCAAAGTCACGAGATCAGTAGCAAAACAAAAACCAGTCCGCTATGACTGGTGATCATAAGGCGACATCAAACCGTCAGTCTTGTCAGTTTTGCTGCTGGCACTATTTTCAGCAATGGCAACAACTTGTTTAAGTCCCATCTTAATAAAACAGACCAGAAATCTCAGGGCACATGAAAGAACAGCAGAAACTCAGGCTGCTCAGGTACCAAAATCAATCTCAAAAAACAAATAATAGTACCAAGCGTAGCTCATGCACACAACACATCTGTCCTGAAGAGTATATAGATAATAATTAGTACTATGGTTCAACCACAAATTACTAACCCTTCTAACTAGACATCAGATAATATTTCAGAGTACATAATACATAGTGTTACATAATCCCAATTCACTAACATAGCTAATGTGATTTGACTACAAAGGATCAGCAGGAAATATCCATGTTGAATGCCACGGGCCAATCTTATGCTGTGGCACTGGTGCGTTCTGTGACAACAACGGAGTGATCATCCCATTTCTGATGTTGTACACGCCAGAGTCACGAAGAGGATGTTTAGGATCTCCCGGTCGACCATAGTCACACATGAAATATATGCAATCCTCTTGAATACCATTGAATTCATCAATAGCAAAAGACTTGGAGCAATGTCGGCCAATGAAAAGTGTTTGGCCACCCAACTTATGGACCCGTCTCCATTTACCAGGATTGGTGTTCAAATCTGCCTCAAACACAACAAATCCAACAGTGCGACGAACATAGTTAATATATCGCTCAACCCTCAATAGCCTATCACAACATTCAACTATATATTCCCTTATCGTATATGCCATTTCTCTGGATAATTGGTGGGGCAAGTCCCGTAAAGAATCATCCATTGAGTTGATTATGCATTCAGTGGATGTGATCTCTGGCTTATTGCCAAGGTCATAACCAATCTCAAACATAAGAAGCCTGCCACCAAAAGCAGCTCCATACAACTTCCCATTGAAGAACACAACATCCAGCAGGTCCACAAACGGTTCCATGATCCCAGACATGTAGGTCGCAACCGACGGCTGGCAAATACAAACTCTACTGTAGTTATCATCGTCAAAGATCAGCACGGCAACAAGGGATTCTGCTGAAGTGTCCAGGGGTGAGGGAACCACCACCTTATAAAGTAGAGGATTAACTTGGAAGAGCGCATTTAACCAGTCTTGATGGCAATAAAAATTAGGTAGCGTAGGAAGGTCCACTGTAGATTTAGAGAATGGATTCATCAATGAGCACCCTCCATCTCTTTGCATTAGTAAGAGCCAGTTGTCAATGGAACCACAGCAGCGTGCATCATCTGGTACAGCCATTTGGATGATTTCACCATCTGGGATGCTCAGGAAGGTCCCATCAGGGAGGGTTAGCCACGGGAGTGAAGGGGGTAGGGACTGCAGTCGAGCATTGGAGCGCCACGGGTGACAGACTGCTCTAACTCGAACACGATCAGCTAGGGAGGGGAGGCACCTAAGGACAAGGTCCAGGAGCTCAGGAGGGAGGTCTGACCAAGACAAAGACTCTGCAGCTGCCATCACCAATTTCTACAAGAGAAGTCATATGGTTCAGAGTTTAACATAGCAAATGGTTGCAAGTAACAGTAAATATGTTAACAGTAGAATAAAAATTGGAAGATGGCCAGCAAACCATTATACCAGAAACAAAGTTAACTTGCTCTACACAACGCTCCTTATGCTTGATCATTGCAGTCTCTAAGTCTAGTTGGCAGGAAACAACCATATCCATTTGTTTGGTAACAAATAAGGTACTGCGATTACACTTAGGCTTGTTTACAAGTCATGGTGCCAAGCTAAACTGCTAAGTAGAAGTCACAACCTTCTCTAACGACAACCAGAATCAACTAGAAGTAGAAGTGCAACGAATTGTGAGCAAAATACTATAATCACATTTGCAATGATCTAGTGTCCTCGCGGTAACAATGTTGCAAGGTATTCCACTTTTAGATGCAAAAGCCAGGTGACATTTGTATTTTTATAGCAAGGGCGTACCCTCGAGGTACAACAAGAGCATCAGTAAAAACAATTGTGAATTCAAATATATTACTATTCAGGACAAGCCGTGCAGTTTCTTCAAGACAATGCTTCAAACTATGGGTGTACACTACTGGTACTCAGCATTGAAAATAGTTTTGCACAGTTACCAAGCTTAGATAGATAAAACAATTAAAAACCTAGTACGCAAAAGGTAGATCCGCCGCTGATTATGGCCCTAAACTAAACATAAGAATACGGAGAAAGGAACAATGAGGACTTGACACTTACTCGAGGTGATAAAATGGGATGTCGGATAGGGGAGGAGGTGGAGCCAACTCCGACGCCCGCTGCCGCAGCGGCTGACTGCCGGCCGGAGTTCTCCGAGGCTGGGATGGAGAAGGCAGCTACGGATCCACCATTGGAATAGCCTGTGATGGCTGAGGGATGCTGCTGGGGTGCTGGAGATACGGTGGCAGGTGGCCAGAAATTGAGATGGGGTCTGTCGATCTAGGGCGACCAGAGGGAGTTCGCCGTTGGGGTAGAAGAAGCAAAGGTGTGCCGTGCGGGAGGTAGTGGAGTGGACTGCTGCTCGTTGGGGACTGGGGACGAAGATCGGACCAGAGAGGCAGAGACGCTTTTTTTTTTTTTTTTTTTTTTTTGACAAACAGAGACGCTTGTCTTGGCGTGGTAAAAAACAGTCAAAGCGTATGAGGTTTTAATAGTTTTTTAGGAATATCAATCTTTATCTAATGATCTCTCTATTTTCAAACTACAAGTTAGGGTTTGTTTAGTTGGTGAAATATTTTGGGTTTGGCCATCAGAAGACTTTTCGTTTGTATTTGGTAATTATTGTCCTATCGTGGACTAACTAGATTTAAAAGATTTTTTCTCACACTTTTCAATCAAACTATGCAATTTGTTTTATTATTTACCGACATTTAGTGCCCCATACATGCGTTAAAAGATTTGATGTGATGAGAATCAGAAGACTTTTCAGGTTCACTTTTCAAAGAACTAAACATGGCTTTATTTTGTTTTTTTTTCAGCCATGTAATTAATAATTTGTATTTTAAATTAGAGAGTATTATTTATCACCGTCCCGTACTCTCACATTTCTTCTTCTAGTTTTTTTTAGAGCAAAGACCCCCACCTGATATATTTTGGCATTTCTTCTTCTAGGCACTTTTTACCGAAAAACCAATCGAACCGAACCGAAAAACCGAACCGAAATCTCGGTTTTTTGGTTCGGGATCGCTTTTTTTTTTAGCATGTTCGGTGTTCAGCTTTGGGATGGGTTTCTAGCCCAAACCGAACCGAAACCCCGAAATACCGAAGTAGCCCATGATGTCCATCCCATCCCATGCATTCTAGCCCAACTAAACTAGTCGCGAGTCGCAAGATCCGGACTTTTCCAATCCCGTCACCGGCGGGTAGAGCGGACTTAAGCGGACCCGTCCCTCTAACCCTAGCGGCGGGCGGCGGCGAAGCCGCTTAGCGGCGGCGGGGCAACCCTCGAGCCGGCGGCGGTGGTGGTGCCGCGCGGCCCTAACCATGCGAAAGTGGGCGGGCGCGGTGGCGGTGGCGAGGGGGCCGGGCGGCGCGACCTTGGAGCCGGCGGTGTGGCAGGCTTAGGGAGGCGGGCGTTGGCAAGCGGGAGTAGCGGCCGATTTGTTAGCTAGCTCTTTTTTTTTCTTTTTTTCCCCTAGTTTGGTCGGTTTGGTTTTAACCAAAAACGCGAAGAAAAAACCAAAACCGATTTCGTCGGTTTCTATTGTTTTGCCAAACCGGTGGGCTCTTGATTTACGAAACCGGACTTTTTCCATACCGAACCGAACCGAACCGATTCGTCGGTTTCTACCGAATGCCCAGGCTGCCCGGCACTTCCACGCAGCTGCTGAGCTTCGACATGTAGCAGCTAGTCGGCGGTAGTCAGGAGGCATTCCTCGGAACACCACATCGTGTTGATGTGTCCACATCTCCCAGCAGACTAAGAGGAGCAGGGAGGATTTGGCTGCCACTGGCATAGGCACAGGAGTGGGCGTCTCAAAACGTGCATGTCTCCATTTAGCGAACATATGGCTTGTTTTTTTTTTTTTTATCTTTTTATTTAACCAAAAAATAGATGAAGACAATAGACAAGATTAATCTTATATTGTACTCTCTCTCTCTCTCATTAACATTCGTCACATTTTTTCATGTTCTAAGCCAGCTTTATGCTTGTGTGTTTTTATGAATCCCTCCGTCCCCTTTAAAAGTGTCGAAAAAAAACATGTCCTCCTTACAAACACGCTTCCCGAAAGCAACACTTTCGGGCACTAGTTTTTCAGTGCTGCAGCTGGTGACTTGGCATTTGTTTGTTCGGCACTCATCTGGAAACACTGTTATTTCAGTGCTGGAGCTTGCAGCTGGGTGTCGGACTGTCTGTGACTTAACACTTGTTAGTTGGGCACTCATGTGAAAGCTAAGTCAGCTTTGAGCTTGAAGTTCCCAAGGTTTGAAATCTGTTTTGAAAGTGAAAACATTGGACTGCACAAGCCGTAAAATTTACACTATCACTCACCATCTAGTCTAGGTAACATCCGTGACTAGGAGCTGGCTACAAAAACCGAGGCAGGTCTAAGATTCATTTGAGCCTGATTCTGCCCTGGTTCAGAGAGCCCAAATTTGACACACGACAGAGAACATAGCACATAACATAGCAGAGGGAGCGAAAGATCCTAAAAAAAGCAGAGTGAACGTAGTTGCCTTCTGAAAAAAAAAAAAAAAAAAGAGTAACGGTAACCCAAATGTGTATAGAACTATAGATAGATAGATATTGTCTTCACTTGGAGGGCGAGCAATGAGCGTAGAAGAAATATGCAAAAAAGTAGACCGAAAATTCGAGATAAAAAGTAAAACTCGTGTTTGATTCTGTAGGCTATACAACGAAACGGTCAGTTTCCATCTCAGAAATCCATTCAGTTTGACACTTCGGCCAGGCCATGCAACATCAGAAGAAATCCATTCAGTTTCATCTCATCAGAGGAAAAAGTACCCAAACACTCTAACCAAATTCGAGACATTTTTTTTTTTTTTTTTTTGCCTTTCCTTCCTTTCCAAATAATCCAGGAGAAAAGAAAAACTTGATGCTGCAGCAGCTGCTTACAAATAGAACGGACTCAATTTGGCAAACGACAATAGAGGCTACAGAAGCATACCGAGCAGGAATTCTTCATAATCATATACTGGAAAGTAGAAAAACATTCTAATCAGCTATACGTCATTAGTGATCCAGGCACAACAAACATTATCATTCCTCATTTGAGCCGTTGATTTCTTAAGGAAATAGATGTATTTGCTAGATGAAACAGTAATCTGATTCATTTGTAAAATTTGCAGCCCGATGCAGAGCAGGGCGTCACATTGTTACCACAAATTACACAGGTCATGAACCAAAACAAGTTGCTTCTAAAAACAAAGACAGGACAAACAGAGCTCCCACAAAACATCCGGGTGAAACCTACTCCTTGCTACAGCATGGGCATAAAATATAAATAAACATTAACGAAACAACTTTGCGCAAACAAATGCAGATAATAGTCTTGGAGAGTGATATAATACATACTGGTAAGTACGGTACAAGAAATCAGAACTCTTAAGGCACTGTTAACAAAACTACAGGGGTTACATGAGAGTGCGTATTACATAATCCCAAGGCACTAAGCAAAAGATAGGCTGAGTCCATCACACAGCATCAGCAGGAAAAACCATGTTAGACTCCACCGGCGACTCCACCGGCCAGGTCGATGATGAGGAACTGTTGCAGTGTCTGACCACAAAGGTGTAATCATCCCATCCTTAATGTTGTACACGCCAGAGTCTCCAAGAGAATCAGCAGGGGGCCCACCGGGAAATAATCACGCATGAAATATATGCAATCCTCCTTAATTCCATTGCCTTCTCCAGCATGGAAAGACTTGGAGCAACACCTACCAACAAAGAGTGCTTGGCCACCCAAATTTTGGACATGTCTCCATTGGTTGGGCTTGGTGCTCAGATCTGCCTCAAAGATCTCAAATGAAATTGTGCGAGCATCCTCAACGTAGAAGGGAATCACAAGCCATCGTCTCACCATCAACAGTCTACCACGGCATACAACTAGATATCTGGTGTCACCCGTTGGCAAGGGCTTGGGCGGGTCAGGTATGTTATCCAAGGAGTTAATTACATATTCTACAGATGAAATCTCTAGCTTACTACCAAGGCTATAACTAACCTCAAATGTTAAGAGCTTGCCATCAAAATCAAGACCATAAAACTTCCCATCAAAAAATGTAACATCAAGTAGAGGCCTAAATGCATCTTGGAAGTTTCCTCTGTAGAAGTCAAAAAGGCAATTGGTGGTTGGCAAACACCAATTGTAGGGTGATTACCATCACCCAAGAACACCACAGCGACAGGGGAATCTGGTGATGAGTCCAGGCGCGAGGAAACAACAAGCTTATACTGACATGGACTGCATGTGGAGAATTTATTAAACGGCTTCATGTCCATGGCTATCTTAGGAAGATCCACTGTGGCCTTGGAAAAAGGGTTCACCAGTGAGCATCCACCATCACTTTTGACAAGGAACAACCAGTTGTCAATGAAACCACAGCAGCAACCATCATATTGTTCAGGCATTCGGATAATTTCACCACCTGGGATACTCAGGAAGCTTCCATCACGAAGGATGAGGCAAGGGTTCGGAGGGGCAATGCTTGCAGGCGAGCATTGGGCGCCATGGCCAGCAGACTGCTCTCAGTCGAACACGGTCAGCCAGGATGGGCAGCCGCTTGAGGACAAGTCCAAGGAGTTCTGGCTGCAGGTCTGGCCAAGATGAAGACTGTGTGGTCTTCATCACCAAAGATCCCAAGCCTAGCAAGAAATGAAACAAGGTTCAGGGTTCACAACATAATCAGAAAACTTAATCATGTGTACTGGCATGTGCAGTGATATTAAGTGCAGTTCACAATTCAAGCAAATAATTTAGCAGGCGCTCCATTAGGGTGGTGGTCTTGGTTTACAGTTGTTTGGTTGCATGCTTTAGCAGGTACGCTTCTGGTGTATCTTGAGTATGTATCCTTTGGCAGTTTCTCTAACATCACCTCCCTTCTTCACCTCCCCTTCCCCTGGTATTGGCTTATCTCTTAATGAAATGGTACATAACCTTTTGTGTGTTTGAGACAAAAAATATAATGTAAATACGGACTGAGGATATCTCAATCGGAGAGATATGTGGGTGGAGGTCCACCTAGGTTCAATGCCTCTTTGACTGAGAACTGGTGCATTATGTTTCTTTCTTGATTTGATAATGTAAAAGGATATCTTAGTTCCTCTTGGGTAATCTTATTATTAACAGAAACGATTACTGTTGTTTCCATAATAAAGACAATGAGCCAGACTAAAGTATGACATATTGCTAAAGAAAACTGAACTTGCGTCTAGTAATTACAGTTGCAGTACAATATTTAGAAACAACACAATATCGAACTATATGAGATACTATATCCTAAAAAAAAATCGACGAAGTTCTAGTTCCAATAATGAAGCAAAACCCCACACCAAGCTATTGTAGTTAAATTAGTCGGAAAAGGGGACAGGACCAGGTCCAAATCTAATGGCACCAACAATCTAGAAGTGAGGCAATAGGAAGGAAGGCAAGAAGGGGACGGACTCGTACCAGGTTCTATATCCTGCTGCGGCGAGATGCGCCGCCGCTTGCGGGAACAGGACGCGACCGGGCGCGAATGCTGCAGCAGCCGGCGGGATTCGCCAATGAGGCAGGCAGCGCACGGGTAGAACAGCTGTGGACGGCAGAGGAGGGTCGGAGGGCCGATCTTCTACAGCTAGGTTTACATCGCCGAGGACGAACAGCGGGTGGCGAGGGTTTCTCTGAACGGCGGAGAGGGGAGAAGCAGCCGACAAAAATGAGCAAGAGCCAAGAGGGAACAGGAGAGGAGAGGATGATTTCACGGCTCTTGGGCCATCGTGTAGGGCCGGCTCTTGGGCCTTCGTGTCGGGCCGAGAATTTTTATTTTATTTTAATAAACCATCTGCCATTGAACAACAGAAACTCCGTATCAGTCTTTTTTTTTTCCCTTCTTTTTGCAAATCCTGCAGTACTGATTTAATGTATGAACCCTACAGGAAATGAACCAAATTTCAAAATATGAGAACTTAAAATGTATATTTGACCCCTCTAAACAACCTAAAATAAAAACAAATACGAGTATAAAGTTTCGAGGTCTATAACTTTAATATAATGTTTCCTTCATCCAACTTCAATCGAAAAGGTTATGGTTTTTTTTTTTTTTTTTTTTTTTTTTTTTTTGATCGGTAGCTATTTCTCTGACAAGTGCAAGTTGTTTCTGTAACTCTTGGATTTTTACCGAGTAATCAGCCTTCACTCCCTTAGATGAACTTTGAATCAATGTCTCCAAGTCCCTAGTCTTGTATATATTTCCTTGATCGCAGAGCTGCTTGCCATTTGTTACATGAGAGTCTTTCCTCGTAGCTTCTGAACAAACTATATGTATAATGTGCCAGATGGAAATGTGTTCGACACTGCCTGGACATGTCCTCGATGAGATCTACAGAAGGTCTTAAATAGTCCTCAATGATAGTTCTTGAGTTGCTTGATCTTGTTTCAGCCAGCCACTTGCCAACTTATCGATAGACGTCTGACAGGTTTTTCTTGTCAGAATGCTGCTGTAGTATGTATTTTCCAAGACTAACTGCCATATCATGCTGCCCTAGAGCTCTGAGCAATTTATGAAAGGAAATAGGTGTTTGGCATAGTGCCCTCATCTCTGTGAAAACAAAGTTCTTTGAGTTCATATAAAGTTCTCTGTGAAAACCATTTTCAGGCCTGCTTCGGTCATTGGCTCATTGCATTAGATGCACTTTACAACAAAAACATCAATGCACAATAAAATCAGGATCTCATGAAAAGTTCAGGATCATAGGAGGAATGGCTTTTCCAAACTAGCCCGGATTTAGTAACTTTGCTTCTCTAAATCTCCAAGAGCTCACAGCATTCTGCAGGCAAAATGCAGTTCGTGGGTGCAAACAAGTGCTTCGTCTTCCTGCATTCACAAGTTCAGACCTATTGGGGAAGCCCCCGTGCTGCCACCGCGTGTCCATGAATGCTTTGCACCTTGACGTAGTTCAGCAGTTCAGTAGTTACTGGATCTGCTTCTGGATGAGGAGTACAGTCAAAACGTGTCTTTACAGTGCAAAGTTACTGGATCTGCTTCCGGATTTGAGAAGATGCAGAAGTCTTTTATATAACAATCCAAATATTCAATGATTAGGTTTGCACTAACTCTAGATGCACTAGAAAACATATATATAGATTATTAACTGACTGTCAATAAAAACATACAGAAAATCAACCTAAATGTGACAGAGAACTCACACATTTCCCCTGAAGCTGCATAGAACGATCCAACAAATTTGACGACCTAAAGCAGCAGGCTCCAGGTGGAGAACCAACAACCTAACAGAGAGTCCTCAAAGCCACGAGATCAGTAGCAAAACAAAAAACCAGCCTGCTATGACTGGTGATCATCAGGCGACATCAAAAAGTCAGTCTTGTCAGTATTGCTGCGGGCGCTAATTTCAGCATTGGCAACAAACTTGTTTTAAGTCTCATCTTGATAAAACAGACCAGAAATTTCAGGGCACATGAAAGAACAGAAGAATCTCAGACAGTTAAGGTACTAGAATCAAACTCAAAAAACAAATACATAGTACCAAGCATAGCTCATGCACACAATACACGTGTCATGAAGAGTATATAGATAATAATTAGTACTATGGTTCAACCACAAATTACTAACCGTTCTAACTAGACATCAGAGATAATATTGCAGAGTACATAATACATAGTGTTACATAATCCCAATACACTAACATAGCTAACATGATTTGACTACATAGGATCATCAGGAAATATCCATGTTGGGACGCCACTGGCCACTGTTATGCTGCGACACTGGTGCGTTCTCTGTGACAGCAACGGAGTGATCATCCCATTTCTGATGTTGTACACGCCAGAGTCACGAAGAGGATCTCCAGGATATGGCCGACCATAGTCACACATGAAATATATGCAATCCTCTTGAATACCATTGAATTCATCAACAGCAAAAGACATAGAGCAATGCTGGCCAATGAAAAGCGCTTGGCCACCCAACTTATTGACCCGTCTCCATTGGCCAGGATTGGTGCTCAAATCTGCCTCAAAGACAGAAAATCCAGCAGTGCAGAGCCTTGTGGAAATGGGAAGAACATGAGGAATAAATCTCTTAACCCTCAACAGCTTATCACAACATTCAACTAGATATTCCCTTATCTTATACGTTGCTATGGGTAAAGAGGGGGCAAATCCTGTAAATCATCCATTGAGTTAATTATGCATTCAGTGGATGAGATCTTCGGCCTGTTGCCATGGTCATAACCAATCTCAAACATAAGAAGCCTGTCACCAAAAGCAGCTCCATACAGCTTCCCATTGAAGAACACAATATCAGACAGTTTTGTAGATAGTTCCATGCTCCCACCTCTGGACATGTCGGTAGCAACTGGTGGCTGGCAAATACAAACTCTAGTACAATTACCATCATCCAAGATCAGCACAGCAACAAGGGGTTCTGGTGAGGTGTCCACAGGTGAGGAACTACCACCTTATAAAACAGAGGATTAAGTTTGGAGTAAGCATTGAACCAGTCTTGACGCCAAACAGTAGCTAGCTTAGGAAGGTCCACCGTAGCTTTTGAAAACGGATTCATCAATGAGCACCCTCCATCTCTTTGCATTAGGAAGAGCCAGTTGTCAATGGAACCATGGCAGTGTGCATCATCTGGTACAGCCATTCGGATGATTTCACCATCTGGGATGCTTAGAAAGGTCCCATCAGGGAGTGTGAGCCAAGGGAGTGGAGGAGGTAGGGACTGTAGTCTAGCATTGGGCGCCACGGGTGACAGACCGCTCTCAGTCGAACACGATCAGCTAGGGATGAGAGGCTTTTTAAGGACAAGGCCCAGGAGCTCTGGAGGGAGGTCTGACCAAGATAAACACCCTGCTGCTGCCATCACCAAGCTCTACAAGAGAAGTCATAGGGTTCAGAGTTTAACATAGCAAATGGTTGCATGTAACGCTAAATAATTTAGCAGTACAATCAAAATATGAAGATGACCAGCAAACTATTAGACCAGAAACAAAGTCCACTTGCTCTACATGCTACTTATCCTTGATCATTGAAGTCTCTAACGGCTAGGCCAGTAGCCCAGCTGGTACGATACAGCCATATGCATTTGTTTGATAACAAGACAACCACAACTACACCTAGGCTTGTTTTAGAGCTCACTAACTCAGAGTGTGAATCTGAAATAGAAGCCACAATCATCGCCTCCAACAACAACCAGAATCAACTACAAACAGGAGGGCAATGAAGAGGAAAACAGAATCACATTAGCAGCGACCTCATTTTCATGCGATAACAATGTTGCAAAGGTATTCTCCTTTTGGATGCAAAGACCACAAGACATTTTGTATTTTTATAGCAGGGGCATACTCTCAAGATACAAGAGCATCAGTAAAAGCAATTGTGAAGTCAGACGCTACTATTCAGGACAAGACGTGCAATATCTGCAATACAAATGATTCAGAAACTAAGGGCGTGCACTAGATCTCATTACTGTCACTCAGCATTGAAAATATTTATAAATAGTTGCCTTACCAAACTTAGATAAAACAATTTAAAACCTAATACCCAAAACAAAAGGTACACTGATTACGGGCCCTAAACATGAGAATGCGGAGAAAGGAGCAATGAGGACTTACTTACTCGAGGTGACCAAATGGGCGGTCGGAGAGGGATGGACGGTCGGAGAGGGGAGGAGGTGGAGCCGACACCGACGCCCGCTGCCGCAGCGGCGGACTGCCGGCCGGAGTTCTCCGAGGCTGGGATGGGAGGAGGCAGCTACGGATCCACCATTGGAACATCCTAAGATGGCTGAAGGATGCTGATGGGGTGCTGGAGATACGGTGGCAGGTGGCCTGGAATTGGGATGGGGGCGGTCGATCTAGGGCAATCCAGAGGAGTTCGTCGTTGGGGTAGAAGTGCGGTAGTGGAGTGGAGTTGAGCGGAGACGCTTGTCTTGCGCGTGGTAAAAACAGTCAAAGCGTAAGGCTTAATTATTTGTCTAGGAATATCAACCTTTATTTAAGGATTTATCGGCGTTATGCGTTAAGTGATAAGCGACGCTCCCGTCGGCGACCAGGCGCCTCTGGTGACTTCGAGAATCTCCAGATCTGCCGAATTGCGCCGGTCATTCGGAGGTGCTCATAGGGGGTAGGGTTGGCGTCGTGTGTTCATAGGGGTGAGTGTGCGTGCATGTTGTGGCGTCTGCGTTATCTTTGTGTAATTCTCAAAAAAAATCTAATGATCTCTCTATTTTCAAATTACAAGTTACTTTAGTTTTTCCGGCCATGTAATTAAAAATTCAAAGTAATTTGCAATTTAAATTAGGGAGTATTATTACAAATCGTCCCTTACTCTCACATTTCTTCTTCTATACTAGTTTGGAGATTGGCTTGCTTTTTTTTTATCCTTTTAACCTACTCCTTCCGTCCCAAAATTTTTGTTCGCTTACACCTCCCAAGAATCAACTTTTGGCAAATTATATATTTAAAAATATTAATATTTATCATTTATAATTAGTATCATTGGAAAGATCTTTGGATCTAATTTTTTAATTGAATTTATTTGAAGACACAAATGTTGCACGTAGTTTGTCAAACTTGTGGCATGAAAACAAAAAACGACCAACATTTTGGATCATCCATATTTTCTTCAAGCACAGTAAAAAAATCACATTCTATAAACATTTATTCCGTCATCCAGATCTAATGATATTTATTACTGGGTATTATGGATACTTGTATGCAAACCAAAAACAATCAACATTTTGGGACGAAGAGAGTAGAAAATAGATGAGGACAATAGACATTTATTCCGTCATCTTGTTAGAGCGACTTTTGATGATGTGGTATGCAATTTAATGAAGAGAGAGAGGAGTAAAACGTAGAAAACGACGTCTATGTAAGACTCGGCGTTTAAGCGCCAACGGTCTTGCGATGTGGATTTCATGCAGCCGTCGCGTGACCACTTGTAGCTGTTGCCGATATATGGTGGGGGGCTATTTTTTGGGAGCAAATGATCCGTGAAGAGAAGAGATGAATGATTGGAAGACTCTAGAAACAAAAAGAGTAAGGGCTTGTTTAGATGTTAGAAAAACTTGCAAATTGGAACTCCATAACGCAGCAGAAGACGTTTCGTTTGTTTGTAGTAAATATTATCCTACCATGGGGTAACTAGACTCAAAAGAATCGTCTCGCAATGTACATCTAAACTGTGTAATTAGTTATTTTTTTACCTACATTTTATACTCCAAACATATGTCTTTTGGTGTATTTAAGGGCAAGAAATACATTGGTGTTGTCTTATAACTAGTCTCATATAGTGCCAACGTAATTTAAGACGACTTAATAGACTACGTGTACATTGGTTGTCTTTCTAAGTTGTCTCGTAGCAATGCACATTTCCTTAATTTATGGAGAGAGTAAAAATAGGATTGTGAGGTGCATGACGACAACAACTCATACAATGGTAAAATAGTTGTCTCATAGTCCTAAATTCTAGCTCATGAGGTCATTGTTTCACGAAGCAACTACCTCATTCTCTCACCTCTCTCTTTCCTCCACATCAAAAAAATCCTACGTGGCGATGCATGAGACGACCTATGAGACCGCTTACGTGTAGCAATGTACCTGCCCCCTAATGTGATGTGATGGAGGGAGAGTGGAAAAAGAGTTAGAAATTTTAGCAATATAAACAAGGCCCTAATAAATCCGCGAGGTATTTATATAATCATAATGCGAAGAGTTTCTCGCACCGTGAGTGCCCTTAGCATGCAAGTATCCATAATACCGAGTAATAAATATCATTAGATCTAGATGACAGAATAAATGTTTATATATTGTGATTTTTACTGTGCTTGAAGAAAATATGGATGATCCATCCCTTTAATCGGATGGTTAAAGAGGTAGCGGAACTTTGTGCGAGAAACTAGGACCGGAACCGGAATCCTTTTTTTTTTTTTTTTAAGATAAAAAGAACCGGAATCCTGTGGACTCGGAACTTATTTCTCTAAATCTTTAACTAAATGAGAAAGGACAAAATGGTAATCTGATTTCTCTGGCCGTGTCGTTTCGTTCGTGGCTCGGCAAGACCCGTCCGGCGATCCCAGGTCAGGGAGCGGCCAGGCATGCGCTCCATCGTCATCGTCATGGTCAGCCGGCCAGCTTCGTCGTTGTCCTGAATGCACCAGGAGTCGACCTTGCACGCCCTCTTCACCTCATCAGGGCAGTCAGTCTGCGATTGCCGAGGCTCGTTACACATCCCCTGGAGAAGCTTGCATCTGACGGCCAGGACCGGGAAGACAACACCAATACACCATCCTGGCGAGCCCATGTACATGTACACCAGTACCACTGCCGCACTCTTCGCCATCCCAGAGTCGGCGATCTGGCCGGGCGAGCAATGACGTCCTGGAAGACATTCTGAGGCTCCATTAAATAAATTACTATACTAACCCTACGCTGAAAATAAAAAGGGATTGGTGGAACTGCTAGTTCCTCTGGGCACCATAAAAAAGTTCTTATAGTAATACATATTTGTTGTCATGAGTTACAAACATTTATCTATGTAAATTTAGTTAATTATAATCCTTATCATCATTAAAAGCTAGCAAAGGTTCTATTCTTCAAAAAAATAAAAAAACTTTAAAAAACTGAATAGTATTTTTCTATGAACTCCACTGTGATTTTTTGCTTTGGTATGAAACTTCGCCAGACACACTGGCATAGCACCATACACAGAGGACCGGCAACACACCACAATGAAACCTAGAAAAGCTCGAACAGTTCACAACTCAGTTCAGTGTAGACAATTTTCTGAAGAAATGTTCCATGGCAGAGTGACTCCAACACTGACGATGCTCTGCCTATCAATCTCACTGTAACACCGGTAAAGCAGCATGCATCACAAATAATAGGCCACAAGACATAAATAAAATGGCTCTATGCACGACAAATCAAGAGACCGAAACGGTAAGGAAAAAACATTAAGGTGAAAACATCCATTATTTCAGTGTTGCTCAGCTTACATGTTGCACGTGAATGAAAAACACGGCAGAACTAGATAATAATGAGAACAAAAGATGAAACATGATGCAAAGCAAGGCTTGTCTTGGGGGCATATCTCATCAAGATCATACTTGCCTCGTGGGCAGAGAGACCCATCAGGCCATCACCAACATTACTGATAGGCACAGTCCGGTCTCCAATTCAGGATATATATGAGAAACCCCCAAATAACAAAAAACGCTTTGTGGAAAGCGGATTACATAGCTTCAGAAGGGAAAAACCATGTTCCATGACCAGTTCTGCCACGTGTCTGCACCGCCACAGTCTCAGGCAACAATGGTGTGATCTTCCCATTTCTCATGTTGAAAACACCAGAATCAAAGAGAGGATCCACATGACGTTCTCCCTTGTGATAGTCAGAAATGAAGTAAATGCAGTCCTCATGAACCCCACAGTCTGCAGCAGGGAAGGACTTGGAGCATCTGCCAACAAAGATTGCTTGGCCTCCCAATGTATTGATTACCTTCCACTTATGGCAAGAATCTGCAGTCAAGTCTGCCTCAAAGACATCAAACCAAAACAGTACGTGCACGCGCCATATGCTCAAATGTCAGGGGGACCAATATAGCGACATGCCTCCTCACATGCAACAGTTTACCATCAGATTCAATCAGATAACTGTAGTAAGCATGTATGCACCTCTTGTCACAGGTTTGGTTACATCTCCTTGAAACCACAATGGGCGTTGTATACATCTGGTGGCTGATATTTCTGGTTTGCCTTTGTGGCCCTCGCCAATCTCCAAGACAAATAGATCGTCATCCCTACTGAGAGCATACAGCTTTCCACCAAAGTACACAACTTCATCAATGTCCTTAATATATTTGTTGGTGACTGTATCAGTGGTAATTGGGGGCTGGTAGATAGAAACTGTAACATTAAAAAGCTGTCCGTGGTAAACGCAGCAAAAGGTGAGTCTTGTGTCAAGCTCATAGGCGAGGGCACCACCAGCTTATAGAGAAGTGAATTATCAGTGTAAGCATTCCTATACCTCATCTCGTGGTGCCAAATATTGGTCAGGTTAGGAAGCTGTAACTTAGCCTTGGAGAAAGGGTTCATCAATGAGCACCGACCACTATTGTGCACGAGGAAGAGCCAGTTGTCCACACAACCATGGTATGAAGCATCACACGGTACAGGCATACGGTGAATTTCACCACTTGGAATGCTGAGGAAGGTCCCATCGAATAAGGCCACCCAGGGTTGCGGTGGGGGCAGGGGCTCAAGTAGAGCATTGCAGCGCCATGTGCGGCAGACTGATCGTAGCGAACACGATCAGCAAGGGAGGGCAGCCTCTTAAGGACCAGATGCAGAAGCTCCGGCTGAAGGTCTGGCCAAGGCGAAGAGCGTGTGCCCATCGTCATGCAAGAAGACTGCACAAATAACAAGTGACCGAGGTTTCACATTTTAGCCAAGTTAACAGTAAACAATAAACATAACCAAGAAAACGAATCATAGTATTGAATCTTTTTATAGAATATAGATAGGAAACTACAACAAGTCTGTACTTTGGGGCGGGGGTTTCAAAATCTTTGATATCTCTGTTTTTGTTTTCAGGTTATTATAATAATGAAGTTAAAGTTAACAGTAAACAACATATTTAACTATTCATAAACTCGTGGTGACAAAAGCAGCAGCCTAAAGCAACTCATGGAATTCGAGAAGGCAACTGCAACCAACCTGAATATATACACATATACATTTAAGGTACAAAACGTGGAGTAGTTCTTACGGACTCTCATTTTACTCTCCAGAAGTGTAAATTAATTTTACTAAGAAGTACAATACGGCCCATAACCCTTCCAGTCCAGGATTTCTACTTATTCCTGAAGAATCTGTAGAACTCCATCGAAATCCCTACGTTCTAGAGAGGGATTTAACGAGTTTAATAAAGTTCCAGTAGGGGTGTAAACCCCTCCTGTTCCCTCAAAAAAAAAAAAAAAAAAAAACGCAGCAATGATAAGCAATGGCCATATAAGCATATAATATCCACCGATTTGAATTCTCATTTCACACCCAAAAAAATCCAGATCGAACGCGCAGTTTCGTCATGCAGATGCGATGGTTTGTGGTACAAATTCGTTTTCCAAGTTAATTAATCAAACCACCTCAAAAGTACACGAATACCAGGGGAGGGGATAGGGGCTGGAGACTTACTGGGGCCAATGGAGGCCGGTCAGAGAGAAGCGAGGAGGCAAGGAAGCGACTCGCTCTTGCTGCACAACCACCGAGAGGGATTTTTTCATAGGAGACACGGCGCAGGTAGATGGGGGTCGTGCGGATCGGAGATTCGGATGGCTTTCCGGTTTCACCGGCGAGGTTTACATCGCCGACTCGACGAGGACGACCATGCGCGGCGGGCAAACGACGGCGAGGGCTTTCAGATCATCGGTGGTCCGGTCGGAGGGACGATCTTCTCCAGCTAGGCTTACATCACCGGGGACGAACAGCCGGCGGCGAGGGTTTCTCGGATCGGCGGTGGAGAGGAGATGAGAGCAGCAGCCGAAAAAAAAATGAGTGGAGAGGAGATAGGAGATGATGGATGATTCCGCCACTCTTGGGCCTTCGTGTCGAGCCCAGATGCTGGAAAAAAAAACAGATTCGCCAAAATCATGAGATCAATAGCGAAACAGATGCCAAAAGTATCACGCGACACCAAACCATCAGTTTTAAAACAGCAGCAGCTCAAGTACCAAAACTTAAAACAGTATCAGGGAAATGCTCCTCCTTGTTGCAGTATTGGCATAGGGGAACACATTAAAAAAAAATACTAGAACCAAGCATAGCCCATACACATAATACATGAGTCTAGAATTCAGAAGAGGAGATAATAGTTAGTACTCGGTTCGACAACAAATAACTATAGCGCACTAAGTAGACATCACATGATATTTCAGAGTACATATAATGTTACATAATCCCAAATTCCACTAGACTAACATAGCTAAGATGGTTTGACTACATAGGATCAGCAGGAAACATCCATGTTGGACGCCACTGGCCACTGTTATGCTGCGGCACTGGTGCATTCTGTGACAACAACGGAGTGATAATCCCATTTCTGATGTTGTACACGCCAGAGTCACGAAGAGGGTCTCTAGGATCTGGACGAGCATAGTCACACATGAAATATATGCAATCCTCTTGAATACCATTGAACTCTTCAACAGCAAAAGACTTAGAGCAATGCCGGCCAATGAAAAGCGCTTGGCCATCCAGCTTATTGACCTGTCTCCATTGGCAAGGATTGGTGCTCAAATCTGCCTCAAATACAGCAAATCAATAGTGCGAAGATGATCAAAGAAAAGACTTGTGCAACTGACACAATCATTGCGAAGAAATCGTTCAACCTTCAACAGCCTACCACAACATTCCACTAGATATTCCGTGAAAATCCCCAATAATGAGTGGGGCGAGTCCCGTAAAGAATCATCCATTGAGTTGATTATGCATTCAGTGGATGAGATCTTTGGCTTATTGCCAAGGTCATAACCAATCTCAAACATAAGAAGCCTGTCAAAAAAGCAAGTCCATACAGCTTCCCATTGAAGAACGCAACATCGTCCAGGTCCATAGGCGGTTCCCTGATCCCACCTCTGGAGGCTATGGACATGTAGGTAGCAACTGGTGGCTGGCAAATACAAACACTACTGGAGTTACCATCGTCCAAGATCAGCACAGCAACAAGGGATTCTGGTGAGGTGTCCAGGGGTGAGGGAACCACCACCTTATAAAACAGAGGATTAAATCGGGAGCACGCATTATCACGCCAAAAACTGGCTAGCTTAGGAAGGTCCACTGTTGCTTTTGAGAAAGGATTCACCAACGAGCACCCTCCATCTCTTTGCATTAGGAAGAGCCAGTTGTCAATGGAACCATAGCAGCGTGCATCATCTGGTACAGCCATTCGGATGATTTCACCATCTGGGATGCTCAGAAAGGTCCCATCAAGGAGTGCGAGCCATGGGAGTGGAGGGGGCAGGGACTGCAGTCTAGCATTGGAGCGCCATGGATGACAGACTGCTCTCACTCGAACACGATCAGCTAGGGACGGGAGGCGCCTAAGGACAAGGCCCAGGAGCTCTGGAGGGAGATCAGACCATGATAAAGACTCTGGAGTTGCCATCATCAAGCTCTACAAGAGAAGTCATAGCGTTCAGAGTTCAACATGGAAATGATTGCAAGTAACAGTAAATAAGTTAGCATCGAAATATGAATATGACTAGCAGACCATTAGACCATAAACAAAGTCAACTTGCTCTACACAGTGCTACTTATGCTTGATCATTGCAGTCACTACAGGAGCACAAGTAGTCGAAAGTCGAAACAACCATATTTATTTTTTAAATAATACTCCCTCTGTTCCAAATTATAAGAAGTTTTGACTTTTTTAGATACTCTCTCCGTTCCAAATTATAAGACATTTTGGCTTTTTTAGATACATTTCTTTTGCTATGCACCTAGTTATACACTATGTCTAGATACATAGTAAAAGAAAAGTATCTAGAAAAGCCAAAACGTCTTATAATTTTATAATTTGGAATGGAGGTAATACAAAGCTTTTGCTATGTATACAGTGTCTAAATACACAGGCGGATAGTTCAAAATGACTTACAATTTGGAACGGAGAGAGTATAAGGCAATTGCAACTACACTTAGGCTTGTTTTAGAACTCAGGGTGTGAATCTAAAAAATAAAAGCCACGACCCACGATCTTGTCCTCCAACGATTACCAGAAACAACTACAAACACGAGTTCAATGAATCGCAAGGGTCAGAATTTGCAATGGCCTAATGTTCATGCGACAAAATGATGCAATGTGTTCCACTTTTAGAAGCAAAGGGCCAGATGGCATTTAGTATTTTTAGCAAGATCACATCCTTAATATAGAGCATCACTGGTAGATTTTTAGCACGACCACATCGTCAAGATGACATTTTGTATTTTTATAGAAGCAAAAAATCGTGAAGTCAAATACTGGTTGTGCACTAGTAGTAGCAGATTTCAGTACTGGCGCTCAACATTGAAAGTAATTTTCCATAATTGCCTTAGACATCCTCCATTACCAAGTTTAGAACATTTAGTATTGACCCAAAAGATCCGCCACTGATTAAGGCCCTAGACATGAGAATCGATACGGAGAAAGGAGCAACGAGGACTTGCCACTTACTCGAGGTGGCCAAATGGGCGGTCGGAGAGGGGCTCCGCCACGGCGCCACCGGTTGCCGCAGCGGAGGACTCCGGTCAGCTATGGACCCACCATTGGAAGTGGAACAGCCTGAGATGGTTGAGGGATCCTAGAGATAGGGTGGAAGGTGGCGGACGCCGAGGGATTTGGAGGTGCGGTAGTGGAGTAGACGGCGCTGGGAGCACGGCAGGTATCTGTGATAACGGAAGACCGGGAATCGGGGACTGAGAGAAGCGTGTCATGGACCGTGGTAAACAAAAAAAAAAAAGTTAAAGCGTATATTGAAGTAAAACAAATATCAATCTCTAACTATTATTTTCCATGGTTAAAATTATAAAATATTTAATTTTTGGTTGATCGTGTTTGCTTTTTTTTTTTTTTTTTTTGAGATTTTGATGGTGTTTTGTTTTCCTCGTATACAAAAAAATTATACCTATATTCTTCATGTGATGATCATAAAAATCAACAAACAATAAATACAATATTGTAGGTCCGTAGACCCTTGACCTTTCACTAACTAATAAATATTCTCATCACTAAATTATTAATGTTGTTTTAATTTGGAACCAAATTATTCTTTAGAGCTTGGCCCAACTAATGAGCCTAAAATCTTAAGTAATCTATTAATGTTGTATTTTATGTTTTCCTATTTTCTCAAACACCATTTTTATTTTTTTATATCCTTTTCCACTTACAAGAAAAAATTTTACATTTTCCTATTTTTTTCTAACTGGGAGGATTTCACGTGCGTTGCTTGAGAATGCGATAGATTTCACGTGAGAGGCACTAAGAGGAAGAAGCCAGCTCATGATCGACCGTTCCATACCTTAGTTCAAGGGCGGACACTGCACCGAGATAGTTGGAGGTACGGATGATGAAGTGAAGCAACAATAGTTGGTGTGCAACCTCGCTTTACAGAAGATAATGAAAGATACATATGACTATTATCCTTGCGTGGTTACCATACTACCCAAAGGAAAGCGAAAGTGGACAAAACACAACCTCGAACTCACAACAACAAATGCCATTGTGCCAAGCAGGCATGGCTTCCAAATAAAATAAGAGGAATTGATGAGGCAATGGGAAAGTAAATCATTGAGACTCTTTCTATGTTGATAGGAGATTATTGTAGTTGCATCGGATTGATTTGCAGCATCTTCTCGTCGTCTCTCTTCCTCAAGATCTGACTCGCTGAGCATCCGGGCTCCACACACACCGCACCTATTGAGCGCTGGAGATCACGGAGGCCAACACCTTGCCCGACCTGTTTGTGCATTGTATAATTTTTGAGGAATCGAAAGAAGGTACAGACCGAGGGAAGCAAAGAGACGGGCTTTTTGCGATCCAATGGTGGAGACAGGATATAAATGCCACCTGAATCACGACGGTCTAATGGTGGTGGTAGAAGATGAAGTGGAGTAGCCATTGTTGCATGATGGCAGGTGGACAGAAGTGACTTGTGAGACCCGTTGATGGCGTGGCTTCATGAAATCCCAGAGAACTTCTAAGTGGGGTTCTCTATATAGGTGTAGTAGATCGTTTTTTTTTTCTTTTCCAACTTTTTCCCACCAACTGATTTTTTTATATTTATTTATTTTTTGTAAAAAGATATATTTTCCACTGGCAATTAAGTAAAATATTTTAAACTTTTAGTCCAATGCACTTCACTTTCTAAAATAGGTAAGCGCATCAAAAGTTAGAGCCCTAAATATTTTATTATTATCCCGCCCATGGCCCAAACTCATGATTCATGCTCATAAATATTAGAATGGCGCATCCTATGAGATACAGATAAATGATGCAAGATTTAAATTCCGTTGCAGCATATGGGCTAGTTTGCTAGTACTCCTTCTGTCCCTGAATTAATAAATAGATTTCCGAGTTGTTTTAATTTAAACCTTTTAAACTTTGACGCTTTTTTAGGAAAAAAAACTATCAAGAATTATGGTATCAAATTATTATTATTAGATTAGATATACCATAAAAATTATTTTCATAATATGTTTATTTTATATATGTAAAATTTATTTTTATAATATGTTTATTTTATATTATAGATATTGTTAGTCTTTTCTATAAAGTTAGTAATTTAAGAAAGTTTGACCGGCAGCTGATTCTAGAAATTGATTTATGCAGGGGCAGAGTAGTTGACAAAAAGCCATATCAAGGGATAGCTTTCTTGTTTTTTTTTAAAGTTCTCTTCAAGTGATGGGTTTGGACTCTCTTGGCCCCTATCAGAATCTTGAAGATAACATTCCTTCAAGGCTTATACTAATTATAATTGGCATATATGGCTGATTGGCCTAATAGATCTAGAATTAATTAGTTCCCTAGCAAAAGAGTCCAAAGGGTAGTTTCCTAGTCCTAGCCTATAAATATGCAACTTGGATCCATGATGCCCTCCCCTCACAAGTACAAAATTATTTTGCAGGTGTGCTAGGGTTTAGTTTTGTCATCACCATCATTGGTGATCAAGTGCAAAAATCATTGGCATTGAAGGAGTGATCATATCAACAATCCTTCAAAAGCATTGGGTTGTTTGATCTGATCTATATCAAAAGTGTGACCTGCAGTTCAAGATCAAGATTTAACTGCATTCCAGAGGTAAAGTAAGACTATCTTTTTTTTTTTTTGTGTGTGTGTGTGTTTACAGTTCTCCTGAAGACATGTTGGCATATTCTGTTTGTGTTCCTTATTCAGATTTGCTTCTCTGTCTTCCATCATCTACTTAAGACCTTTCGAATTCTCTAGGGATCTCTAGATGGATCTCTTAATTATACTGTTGCGCTTCTCTAGGCATCTTTAGATTAGATCTATTAAAAAAGAATTAAAACCTTACTGAAGAGGGCCAATATATAACACGGTAAAGAAAATAGGCTTAACCGTCCCGTCTGTTCGTCTCGCCCCGCGTGGCCTCTTCAGTGCGTTGCCCCGTCGATTGGAATTAGAATAGGCGGGGCCGCGAGTGTCCGCACATTTAGCGGCTCGGCGGCGCCGCGCCCTTCGCCATTTGCGTCGCCGTCGCCGGCCCGTGTCCACGTTCTGAGTCGTCAGCCGGCTCGCCGATCGCCGCGTGCTCGCGTCGGCCGTTGCCCTTTGGTGTCCCGGCGACTACTCCACCGCAATAGTCTTGCATTGGGCTTCGGCGGCCACCGTCCAGTGAGGCAAGGGACCCATTTCCTAATCATCTCCATCTGACCACAACTGCATGCAAGTTTTTTTTTTTTTCTTGAATACGTAAAAGATTTTTTCGTATATTTGCAACTAAGAATAAGATTTTTTTAAGGCTGATCATATTATTATTTTGTGGTTGTAAATTCTGCAGTTATAATCTACCAAATTACATGAAAAGTGTTTCCTGATTTATTATGAATTTCTTCGCTGTGTATTCTCGATTTTATACCATACATGATGTTGCTGGTTTGCAACTGCATCCGCATTACATGTTCACACGTCCTCACTAACCTCCCCACACATGCCATTTTGCCTCTCACTAACCTCCCTCCACGTACGCGAAAGTGCCGACGGACGTGCTACACTAGACATGGACGAGCAGAGAGACACCAAGCCCCCCTTTGCCTCCTGCCCCATCACGGCTACCGCCACACAGAGGAGCCTCCAAGGCCCTGCTAGCGGCCGTCAACCAACGGCGTTGTCGTCAGAGCACGGTGGCGCTCGAGTTTTCGCTGGCCTGCAACCGCAACCTCAGCAGCGTCATCAAGCAGCAGCGTGCGTCCTGAACCGGGCGGCATCGGAGCTGTCAGGCGGCGGTGTCGGCGACCGGCCGGCAAGTGGCGCCGACGAGGCACTCGAGGGTACCGCCTCGGCTGGTCGTCCTTGCGTTTCACCGCGGTTGAGTAGGAAGTTCTGGAGCGCCGGCGAGTATGATGCGGCGGCGACAGGCTCTGTGCCACAGCCTCCGAGTATGTCACAATGCTGATTTTTTTTTGTGCGAATTCTGTCGTTAATTCTTCATAGCATGCCTCTATGCTCGATGCTGACTGCTTTACTCCGTTGCAGGCGTGCAGAACCGTATGTGCATCCACCCTGAATTTCTCCACTCCAACGCGACTTCGCATAAATGGCCATTTGGAGGTAAGCAGTTATTTGGTTTCAGACTCTTTTATTTTCAGACTATTAACCTTCTGTTGTATTGTGTTGTGTAATTACTTGTTTTGCCTGGTTACAGCCGTCGTAGAGTTACTGGATAACGCGGTGGATGAGGTAATTGAATAAATGTATTTTCTTTTTATGGTTGAACAGATTTATTATTGAGGCACACACTTCGATTATTTTGGGTTAAGTGTGTGATTAAATTATATTTGGTCAAACAGATAGAAAAGGGTGGTGCTACAAGAATATTGTTGGACAAAATCATTGACAAACGGAATGGATCACCCGCTTTACTAGTTCAAGGTCTTCTTCTTCTTCTTCTTCTTCTTCTTATTATTATTATTATTATTATTATGATGTTACTGTGACAACATTTTCAACAACTGATATTTGATTACCAACTTATAAACTGTCCTAGTTAGTTTTTTGATGGATCTTGTATGAAGTAATAATGAGGTTCGGTAATGCTTGCATTTAATGATTGGAAAATTTGGGTAAATCTAGGTATGTATGCCAATGTTAATTTGAAACTGACAACTGGTTACCAAACAGATGATGGTGGAGGCATGGATCCTAATTCCTTGAGACGGTGCATGAGCTTTGGATTTTCAGAGAAACAATCAGGGTCTTCGATTGGACAATGTATTGCCAATTTTGTGTTATAGTCTGCAAGTCACTTCCAAAAAAAGGTGCAAGACCCATTGTCTAACTTTTAGCATTTACTACTGTGATCAGATGGAAATGGATTCAAAACTAGCACAATGCGGCTTGGGGCAGATGTTGTTGTTTTCAGCCGTTGCAAAAAGCAAAGGTACCACATAACCTCACTTAGATTTATTTTCTTTGTGCACCACTTTTCTTTGTCAATTCTCAATTGGAATAATGACAAGTTATTACTTGTCCAGTGAGTCTACACAATCCATTGGTCTCCTATCTTATACTTTCTTGGTGGAAACCGGATGGACAGATGTTGTAGTTCCTGTGGTAAGTTGTGTGCTTTTATTTTTATTTGTTTGGCATAAGAATGTGCCGACCTCCCTTATTTCAAATGATACCTTTTCTATTCTTATAGGTGGATTATAAATGCAATCTAATGAAAGGACAAACTCAACGATTGGAGCGTCATGGCTCAGGAGCAATTCTCCTCAAATTTGTCGGTGTTGTTGAAATGGTCCCCTTTTGAAAGGTAAGAAGAGTTGATGCAGAATGTATGCTAAACATGCCATCCTTTTGAATTCTAGAGATACAATATTATGTTTTCAAAAACACTATGTTATTAAATCCCAAATTGCTTGCTATATAAATACATGCCACAACTCATGTATATAAAACCATTCAAATTATTAAAATTCAACAATTTGGTGTAGCTACTACAATCTGATTTAGAATTTATTGTTAATATATATAGACTATCCAAAAATTTCTAATGATTGTTGCAATCTATGGTTGCTGAACAGTTTTGTGACATTGGTCCACATGGCACCAAGATTATAGTGTTCAATTTGTGGTCTAGCGATGATGGTAAATTAGAGCTCGACTTTGACACTAACCCGGAGGTATGTTTAGCATAATCATTGTTTTTGCTGTTAAAGTAATATATTTAACTTTGATGATTGCTTCTCCCTTGGACAATTTTACCAGCTATGTGAAGCTTGAGGATTCTATTTTCTTCTATTTGTTTATGTTGAATATTGCCAGAGTGCATTGTTACAAGTTTTTGGTGTTTGCCGCTAGGCTACTCATCAAACTTGATATTTTAAAAATTGTTGTGTTTTGTAGATTGTTTTTAAGAGGATTCTATTTTCTTCTATTTGTTTATGTTGAATATGGCTAGAGTGCATTCTTACAAGTGTTTGGAGTTCGTCGCTAGGCTACTCATCAAAGTTATTGCTGTTTGTTTGTATTTCAGGATATTATGATTAGTGGAGCACCAAATCCAGAAGAAATTAGTAACGTTGTAAAAAGGACTAATGAGAACCATTTGGCAAACCGACTACGCTATTCTCTTAGGGTGAGTGTCATATGGTTTACCACTCCCGCACAATACCTGTGAGTTGGTTGCTGACATAGCATTCTGCAGGTATACGCTTCTGTGCTCTATCTGCAGCTACCAGATTACTTTAGAATCATACTTAGAGGGCAAGAAGTTAAGCGTCACAGCATTGTCGATGACCTAATGCACCCTCAATGCATCAATTATAAACCCCAAGGTTGCGGAATAAAAGAGGTTTGCCTTAGTTTATCTTTTTTTTTTTTTTACTTGAGCACATAACTTGTTGGGTCACTCTTTCATACTTCTGCTCTTGTTTCTTATTTTTGCATTCTCTCTTTGCTTGATTTAGGCTGGGGTTCTTACAACTATTGGATTCTTAAATGGTTCCCCAACTATTAATGTGCATGGATTTAATATATATCATAAAATCGTCTTATTTTGGTGAGCTTCCTGACCCCTTGCACTGAATCACTTCGTAAAATAAGATTTACACAATTATGTTTTTGTAACATCTATTTATTTTTTTTAAAAATCTATTGCAGCCATTTCATAGAGTTTTGAGTTCTGCGAGCAGCAAAGGTAGAGGCATCTCTGAGTACTAGAGGCAAACTTCATCAAGCCCACTCATGACAAGCAGGACTTTGAGAAGTCACAGTTGTTTCAGAGGCTGATCAACCGTCTGAAGGAAATGACTAATGAGTACTGGTAAGTTCCAAGCTAGGTTCCTGATATCTTTTTTTTCTCAAATCTACTAGCACCAATATATACAATTCTTTTTGCTTGACCTCAAATGTCACCACATAAATGTCTCGATTCTTCCTAGGGATATTCACTGTCACAAGATTGATACGTGAAAACGCCACGCCGGAGTGTAGGTGCAGCTCCCACTCCTCCTCCATTGATGCTTCAAATAACAAATGGCACTGCTGAACCATCAGAGCAGACCCCACCTGCCTCAATGCCACCCTTGGGATCCCACAACACCTACGTGAACGCAGTTCCAATTGCTTTTGCACCCCCTAGTTCTCACCCAACGCCAGTCAAAGTAGAGCCTGTTGCACCAGGAGAACCTATGGGGTGCTCGCCTTCCCCACCAAACATGGAGACAACTCAAGTCATGAACCAGACGAGCTCACCTTCCATGGCGCCTAGCATTGGTTCGGCAGAGACAAGGAAGAGGAGGAATGACGATGCCGCTCTGACGGTTGCGATTAAAAGGCAGGATATGCAGGGTTTGGCTGGCAGCAGCTCTGCCACTAATCAGGTTAGTAGTGTTAGTACTACAGACAACCTTGTTGTTCATCCGTGCTGTAGTATCTTTTTTGTTGTTTGCACAACTGTCGGCTTGATTGCTATGTGATTGATTGATCTCTATGTTATATTGATTTGTGTTTGACAAAACAAAACAGGTATGCCAGTATATGGGAGAGCGAGAGCTGAGGGAATTTTCCTTCTTGAAGATGGAAAACCAGATGCTCCATGAAGAGTGAGTCTAACAATTTATCTTGCTTTGGTTTAGTTTCATCCTATACATAGTGAATTTGCCAAAGTGGTGTCTAATGAATTTCATTATTTTGCATTTTTTTTTCTCTCTCTCTATATAGGTGCTTGCATTTCGAGACGGCCGAGAAGGAGCTGCTACTCAAGGTAAAAATTCTCTGCCCACATTGTGTGATCTTGACTCGACTATACCGTGATGACGAGTCTGACGAACTGAACCGACATTGTGCCAAACAGGAAGAGAATTTGCGGCTCGAAATTGAGAAGGCGCGGGAGCAATACCAGAGCCTACTGGACGAACACGTTTCAGCGTCAGCTGCGCCGGCACAGCGTTAGAGTAGGCGTTGCTTCACAAGTCACCGGGGCGCGGTTCGCCATATAGCTCTTAACGACATGTGGTCATATTCAGCTTGCCAGAGAACCGAACTAGACATGCATAGTGCAGGTCATATTCAGAATCTTGATCGCCTGGCTTCTTCTCCCGTGTCCAGAGGAACTTACATGCTTGGGCAGAAAAACATATCTTTATTTTTTTGCAAAAATAGAGGCCTTCTGTTTGGCAGGTCTAATGTCTAGCGTGTATATAGACTGTATTGCTAAAGAATTGAGTTCTCTAAAAATTTCGGTGTCAGCATGCTAGAGAACCGTTCTTGCTATTTTTTTTTTAAAAAAAGAAGACAGTTCTTGCTCTTTGGAATTGAGAAGCCGAGTCTTTCGAAAAAAATCTGGATCAGCTCCAGATATCACTCAATCTTGTATTCCTGACACCCCCAAAGGTTAAATGTCTATACGGAGACTTGGTAGGGTATTTGTAGAGTTCTCTAAAAACTCCAGGCATACTCATCTCTACCATCAGTTAACACCACCTAATCTAACAAAGCTTTCAGCCTCTCCCATTCACTAAGTAGAAAAAAACATCAAGAGATATCCTAAAACTCAGAAGCAAGAAGATAGTTTTTTTGACGAAACTGAAGGAGCCGAGGCTCCTGCAAGCAAGGAGATAGTATCCGGGCCTGCATTTCGTCTTAGGCCGGGCTGATGGGGTGGGGGGGGGGAGGCTGATTTCTGCGCAGCATGAAGAATCCGGTCCTCCTCACAAAAACAAACAACACTTCAGTCAGTGAAACTCTAATACGGCAGGAACAAAAATCTGTGCAGAAACCTGCAAAATGAGCAATGGAACAAAATTTGATGAATAGCAAGACAACAGCACCAGTAGAGCACCAAACTTATAAAATTTTCAGAATCATGACATCACTAATACTGCCATTGTTGGTGAAACTACAGCTACATCAAAGTCATGCTCTCAGACCGGCGTTTCACGTGGTCAAACAACCAACCCTCCCCTATCCTTGCCAAACTCGACAGAGTCCTCTCCAACAATGCCTTCAACCTCCTCTTCCCAGCCACCACTCTCTCTTCTCTCGCTCGACCCACTTCAGACCACTGGCCGCTCCTCCTATCCATCTCCACTTCCATCCCCAAAACCCCTTTCTTTCGTTTCGAGAACTGCTGGCTCAAATTTCAGGGCTTCCTACCTTCTGTCATACCGGCTTGGCAGCAGGCGCCCGTGTGTGCCGACGCGTCCAGGCAACTGACTGCGTGCATCAAGGCGACGAGAACAGCGGCAAAGGTTTGGGCACGGTGTAACAGGGCACCCTCTCTAGCCATCCACAACTTCCGTTTCTTAGTGCAACTCTTTGACTACTTTGAAGAATACAGACCCTTGTCCCCCCAAGAATTTCAGGTGCGACAATCCGCAAAGATCGAGCTGCAGATTGCCATCAGGGCTTTGGCAGCCTACTGGAAGCAGCGAAGCAAACACAGGGCCATCAAGGAGGGCGACGCCAACACGGCCTTCCACCACGCACAGGCCACTCAACGCCTCAGAAGGAACATGATCAAGATGGTGCGTGTTGCCGGACAGGAAATAGTAAACCATGCAGGCAAGACAGCGGCGCTTACTGAATACTTCAAGTCGGTGATCGGGGTCACAGGCAGCTCAACGCCACTTGACGTGCATCAGCTCTTCTCTGGGCGGTCACAGCCAGGCCAGGACATCACCGCGCCGTTCACCTCTCTGGAGGCGTTCAATGCACTAAGGGCCATGGACAGAAACAGCGCTCCTGGCCCGGATGGCTTTGGCCCGGGTTTCTACAAGGCAGCATGGACAATGATCAAGCAACAGGTGATGGACTTCCTTCATGAGTTCCACAGCGGAGAGGCAATGCTCGATGGCATCAATCGATCACATATGGTACTCATCCCCAAGAAGCCGGACGCCGTAGACGTGGATGCCTTCCGGCCGATCTGCTTACAGAACTGCTGCCTGAAAATCCTTTGCAAAGTGTTGACAACAAGGCTGCAAGCTGAGATACCAAACCTGATCAACATCAACCAGACCGGCTTCATAAAGGGGAGATCAATAGCAGACACATTCATCTATGCTGCCGAGCTGCTGCAGGTCTGTCACAAGAGGAAGAAGCCAACGATAATGCTGAAAATTGACTTTGCTAAGGCATTCGACACAGTAAACTGGGAAGGGATGATTGCAGTGCTTCGTGCAAGAGGTTTCAGTCGGGGGCTTTGCTCAGGTACAAACTTTACCTCCTAGGAGGTAATATTTCAAATGAATCTGAGCCCTTGATTATTTCACATTTTAGAAATTAAATAATAGATAAAAATTAGGAAAACCAAAATAAGATATCACCACCCCAATTTGACGGTAGGAAATGGGGAAATACATGCAGCGCCTCGCATTCGACTTCCTCTAATCACGAACTAATTATCTCGCGGCGATTCTTTCCTTCTACATGCGCACAGTAGCGCGGCATCCCGACGGCCTGCATGCGGTCGGGTGCACGCGGTCGTCCTCACGTGCCGCCGCCGATCCAGCCATGCTAACCACACACATGCTAACCACTCATCAAACATGTATGCATGACACGCTCAACACACACACGCCAATCGTACAACACACACGACGCACACGTACACACACTGTGTACAACACACGTACACACGCGTACACACCACACATGACACGTTAATCATCTTACCACATGCAAAACAATATGGTACTAAAAATAAATCAAGTATAAAGTTACTAAATAAGAAGATTTACCATATCAGCAGAGATCACACATGCATCAATCAAATGAAGAAAAAAGATTTTTATATCTTAAACTTTTCTTATTTATATTTTTTTATGTAATAATAAATAAATAAAAATACATTTAAACTATTACCTCGTAGGAGGTAATAGTTGACCACCTACCGTCCGATCGAAATAAATGGGACGGTCCACAATCACTTGGGGGTACCGTAGCAAAACCTCCTACGAGGGGACTGCGGCAAGGGGACCCCTCTCACCTTACTTGTTCATCCTGGTTGCTGAAACTCTGCAATGCATGATCAGTGCTTGCCCGGGCATCCAACACCCAACTGAAACCGACCGTCCCTGTGCAGTGCTCCAATACGCAGATGACACGCTGATTGTCTTCAAGGCTGACCATGATGCGGCAACCCAACTCAAAAGATATCCTCGACAGTTTCGCAGCTTTCTCGGGACTGCACATCAACTACAACAAAAGCACTTTAGTGCCAATTCACATGGCAGAGAGCCTCACCAACTTGTGTGTCAACACACTAGGCTGTAAACAAGAAGGCTTCCCGCAGCCGTACCTCGGCCTACCGCTCTCAGTCAACAAGCTGCCCCAATCGGCTTTCATCCCATATATTCAGAAAGCGGACAGACATCTAAGCTCCTGGCAGGCTCAGCTACTAAACCCAATGGGGAGAACAGTGATGGTGAATTTCGTCCTCGATAGCCAGCTTGTTTACCTCATGAGTGTCATTCAGGTGCCGGCGACGGTCCTGCACAGCTGGGACAAGAAGCGCAGGGCTTTCGTCTGGTCGGCTGACAAAACAGGCAAGGCGTCCCCTTCGTCGTGTCTGGTGGCCTGGACCTCGGTCACACTACCGAAGGAGTGGGGTGGGCTCGGCATCAAGGACCTAGGAACTCAGAACATTTGCCTGCTCGTCAAATTGCTCCACAGGTTGCACCAACCGGAGTCTTCAGCTTGGGCACAATGGGTACAGGGCCGAGCATCGGTGTGCTCCCTAAAGGGTGACATTCATGGAGAGCACTGGAACGTCCTTAGGTCACTGCTACCACTATACCAAGCAATCACACAGGTGCAGCTCGGCGATGGAAAAACAACATCTTTCTGGGAGGATGTTTGGGTTGGTGACGAGGCCCTCGCCGATTTGTTCCCGGCAATCCATTCCCACTGCTTGGACAAGGACAGCTCAGTCCATGATATGCTCAGCCGAGGCGTCCAGAACGTTCTTGTTCCAAGGCTGAGCCTGAGAGCGTCCCAGGACCTACAGCAGCTGCAGCAACTGATCAGTGGTGTGCAACTATCCGACGATGCAGATCAACGCACCTCCGTTTTTGCCAATGGGAAGGGCGGTCTTGACAGCTCGGCAATCTACAGCTTACTGATCTCCAGGGGAAGGACCAAGGATGACAGTGCTGCTTTCGTCTGGACCAACTCAGCACCACCGCGTGTACAGATGTTCATGTGGCTCTTACTGAAGCGTCGAATCAAATGCCGCTCCAACCTTCTAAAGAAGCACGTCGTGCCTGATGCCATCTGCGAGATTTGCCTCCAAGACGATGAAACTGCAGATCACATCATTGGCGGATGTTCACTAGCGCGAGAATTTTGGGCCAGGTTGGGTCTACCTCAGCTCAGGGACATAGACATCTCAACCCTGCACCTCACTTCTCCTGTCAATGGCCTTCCAAAAGAGGAATTTGCTACTTTCTTGGCCCTCTGCTGCTGGGAACTATGGAAAGCCAGGAATGCAAAGGTTTTTAGAGATCAAACACAGACAGTCGACGGCTTGCTTTGAGCCTGCAGTGAGACTGCACGACTTTGGCGATACAGGCTCAAAAAGAAAAGAAAACATGCAGCTGACAAGCGGTGTTCCTTGTTTGACTCGGCAATAGTTGTCTAAATGCAATTGCCGTGCCGTTTTGTAATGTAAATAACCCCCTCCTTACACCTTTGTAAACTTTGTTGCGGGCCGTTTGGGGCCATCAATACAAAATTCAGGTGGGGAATTTCTCCCCCGGTGAAAATTCAAAAAAACATCAAAGTCATCAATGCTGCTGCTGTATCAGCAATGCACAATTTTCAGCAGTTTCAACAAATATTTTTGAGATACAAGCAACAGCTCTGAACAGAGGAAAGCGGAGCGTAGGATCAGGCTTATCAGATATGCATATACCACAAAACTAAAATACACATGGCTACCTTATATATAACAAAATAAACTCCTGAAAGCTTCAATGCTTAGCAACAGAATCTTCATATGCCCTCTTCATCAAATCTTACAAATCGTAGTCTCAACGTTTAAAAGTATACATAAAAGCATGGACAATCTTGCAGGATATTTAAAAGAATGAAAAATATTGCAGGTTATTCAAAAGTATGAAGACCACTTAGAAGTATTTATTCTAAAATTTTGCAGAACTCAGAACTTGTAAATGTAAGCACACAAAGCCACAAAGACTGAATTGCTGAAACGAGAGCCCTGGAACCCAGGTTCAGCAATACTAACAGTTCTTTTGTGAAGTGAAATGCTCCCCCTTGCTGCCGCATTGCATACATGATCGAAAACACTAGCATCAACTCTATCTTGTGCACATAATCATCATAACTTGAGTCTTAATTAGAGAATAGCTAGTAATTAATATGGTTTAACAACATCACATGATACTGATAAGCAGGCATCATAATAGAATATATTACATAATCAAAAGACGCTGCGGAGGCTAAGCTGGCTCGATGATACTGATAAGGCCAAACTAGAGCTATGGCTAGAGCTATCTAAGTTGATCCAAGTTCTAAGATGCATATAAGGATAAACTTCTTCGTGATCTGCTTATGTACATGCAAAGCTGAGATGAAGTTATGGCTAGAGCTATCTAAGTTGATCAATACTTCTTCGTTCCAGAGTAGCCATAGACCTCCAGAAAGGCCTTGTGCTGCGCTTTGGTAGAGACGATCAAGCGGGCTAGTTTTTAAAAGTTCCAGGTTCCAGGATTCCCGCCTAAACCCTGGCTTGCTTGTTGAAGATCTTCTCAAGGATAATGTTGACAGAATTCATTAACCTGAGTGCCATATCGATGACGGCGTCGAAGAAGGATAGTGGAATCATCATGCGCACACCGGCATGGGCGAAGCTGGTGGACAACAGCACCCAGATCCACCCTCCCCACTCCAGGAGTGACAGGAGATTTGAAGGTATTCTTGAGGATAATGTAGATGGAGTCCATGAACCTGAATGTCATCTGAATGACGGCGTTGATGAAGGATAGTGGAACGATCAACCGGAAACCGTCCTGGGAGAGATTGGTCAGCAGCACCCAGATCCACCCTCCCCACTCCAGGAGTGACAGTAGGTGGAGCAGGCCGCTGCGGCAGGTAGGGGCAATCTTGGAGGTCCATTTAGCCATGGGATGGACTGAAGTTGAGCTGCTCGAGTTGCATAGTCTGGCTTTGATCGGAGCGAAGAGGTAGCCAACACATTTCTCCCAAAAGGTTGCTGCCAGATCAGACAGCATTGCCTTTAAAAACGCCTGCAGTGGGTGGCGGATGAAATCCCCTAGCGAAGGTGGCACCAGCAGCTGTAGCCACTCGATGACCGCCGCTGATGTGAACATCTCTATCGCCGGTTGAGGGTCGCTAGCGACGAATCCGAGTCCAACGTCAGGAAGCTGGGGTCTTCAGATCTGCCTACAGGTAAATAAGTTATCAGTGCAATCAAAATTTGAAGATGCCAGGGGTATTGGACACCAGAAATCATCAGATCAGAAATCAGTTGAATACTTTTATTTGAGTGTACCGTAGCAAATTAGAATTAGTCTTATGTGTGATATATATATGTACTCCGTAGGTGGCGAACACAAGTTCATATGTTTTGACAAGCTAACTGCGACTGAACTTGTGCTTGTTTATTTGTAGAACTGAAGGTGTGAAACTGACACAGAAACCACAACAACCCTTCCCTCTAACTAGAGCCAACAATATATTTGCCAGGTAAAATTTTCAGATGCAAGCCGGATGGCATTATACACATACATATTTCAAGATTTTTTTTCAGGAAAAAAGTGCAATCTGTCTTCAAGAAAATGCTCAAACAACGAGAGGTGCGCATTGAAGTATTAGCACATCAGAATCAGATGAACATAGACTCCATTGCCGACTAAAAAGAACTAGCTTTCGGACCTGAAGAAAACAAGGACTTGCAGATCTCCGGTGGTGCCGCGCCTACGCCGTCAGCAGAGGGCGGCGGCGCCAGCTGGAGCTCTCCGGTGTGGCTAGGAGGGAGGGGAGGAGTTCGGGAGAGGAGAGTGGTAGAGCTTGCGATGGTGAGTGGTGAGGAATGGAGTGAGCACGGGGAGACATATATATCTACTCAATTTTGAAGCAGCTATATCTACTCCTTGCACACGAAGCCACACGCGTTCCTTCCATCCGAAGCTATCGGGTGGTAGTACGCGGCAGCTAGGAGCGAGCTGGTGACGGTGCAGCTAGAACAGCACACGCAGCCGTGCTGCCATGCCGCGACTGCCGCACGATACACTACTGTAACATGATCAGGTAATAAATTAAATCGTCTCCTTGTTTGTCGCATGATGAGCGTAGCGTATATAGGGCCACATGGATAAATCATTTTGCACTGACTTTTATAGGTTTTGAGTACTAAAGTACACCGTATACTAGTATATTGCCGTTATACACCTTTATACGCCGTTATATACCTTTGGTTACAAATCAGCCTGCTAATGGTTTGGGATCCAAACCGAATCCAAATCAAACCAACAAGATGCTGGTTATTTGTCCAAACCAACCCAACCCAACCCACTACTTCACCTTAGCTAACCAAATTAAACCAGATCATTTCTAATTTCACTCTAAACCAAACCAAATCAAAGTGCAAACCACGGTTTTAACCCACTCCAAAACTGATTCATCAAAACAGTTTCAGCATCGGTTTGCTTGCTCCTGTCAGTTGTCTATATGTCATGCTGGGTTTTCTCCTGTCAACACAACTGACAACTGACAACTGAGGACCCAATCGTGGTTTTCTTCCTGACAACCATTCTAATCCATGGGCTTAGCCCCAGTTAGAACCAAACCAATTATACACAATCCAAACCAAAGTAAATTGTTTTCTTTCAGAATCCAAACCAAACCCAAACCATTAATAGGACAACCCATTTGCAACAAATCTAAACATGCCCATAGCAAAAACCAATCCATTAAAAACAATTTGAGCGCAAACATTAGCAGAGGTTGAGTTACAAACAAACATGTTTGTATTTTAGGGCCTAATTGGCTAGCTAGTATTTGGTTAGCTGTAAAAACTTGCCAACTTCTTATATCTAGTTTGCCAAGTCTCTAGCAATCTTTTTTATCCAACTTTTGGATTACTAGTTTCTCTGTATGGTAAATTTTGGTAGCCAACCAATCATTAAACCCATAATAGAGTAGTTATGTCCATGTTTTTTCCTCAAAATTTTCCCACTTTGTGTTAGAAAAATAAATGTTACAACCAAATTATGTCTAATTGGTTTTTTACAAAAAATAAACATGTTAGAGGAAAGAAAAGTTAGTCATCCGCATGTCGTGTTACATCAAGAAGGAAAGTTTGATCATAGGTGTATCTAATAAATGGTATTTTCCCTATTTCTTCTATACTCTATAGAGGTAACATGTGTTAATCGACATCTAGCTCGACGATCCATATTTATTTTAGTGTACCATAGCAAATTAATGCTCTTGCCCTCGCGCCAATGATCTTATTAGAGCAAGTATTATGATGAGCGACTAGCCAGCTCATGTCTACGTGGAGGAGAGAGAAGTGAAGAGAGAGAAGAAAATAAGCGTCTCACGACGCGCCTGCTACAGCCGGCGACTAGGCCATGCGCGTGCTGCAATTGGCTCCGCATGCAGCTATGCCATAAATAGTAGCAGCCCGGCCAGCGTTGCGCCCGCTTAGAAGTTAAAGTAGCTTACTTAAACTATTAAACTTACTCTCATCCGTTGTCCAATGCGTTTCAACATCCATGTCTTTTCTTCACACTTTTACTTGTTTGTGCTATGTGATCTAGGAATTTGTTTTTTTCACATTGGTGTACCATGCTTTAATGAAATATAATAAAAGTTGTTTTTAAAAAAAAAAATCACATGTTCGCACTTGTGTGTTGAGTGGAGACGATCGGAGGGGGAGAATTAGTAAAGAGGGCAGGTGAGGAATGGAGTAATGGAGGGGCTTGTGGGTTGATGGGCTGCCCTGTTTGGATATTGGATGGGCCTATTTGGATCTGGGCTTGGGTAGCACTTTCGGGAGCAGCTGCAGCCTTCTAGGATACGGAGCGGCGTGTCCTGCAGCATGTGGTCAGCGTTCAAATCCTGTAGCTCTTTCTGCTGATGTGATTCATCATGTTGAGGTTCAGGCTGTCCGTTGATGAAGGCTTTGTTGCAGAAACCAGAAGCCCTCAGCTTCACTGTCCATTGCTGCTGTGCATGCAGTTGATTATCATAGTGCACGAAGGCTACTCCTCAGTTTTCAAGCCTAATTTAGCACAAGTGTCAAATTACACTATTGCTCTTTCTACACCTTTAACTCCACACATATGTAAAGTATTATTTGGAAGTTAGGATGGTGTTTTGAAACAATACCAACCACAAAATAACATTAAAATAATATAGAAGGGATCCTTAAATAAGTAAATCATCCATGTAGATCCTCGAACTTGTTCAGTTTAATCCGATCCTAGTCTCTAAATGTTGTAAATTTTAAAATTTAATATATACTCATAGAACTTTTGAAAAATTAAATCTAAATTGAAATGTACTTTAAATTAGAATAAAATAAATCACTATGTACTAACCATCTAGCCATTGATCCGTGCTAGCACATTTGTGGACCACCTGGATACGCATTGTGATCCGTGCTAGCACATTTCTCAATGCACACCGCTTCTGAGAAGTGTGCTAGCACGGATCACAATGCGTATCATGTGGTTCACAGTGTGGGAGCACATGCTCCTAAGAGCAGAAAAACCGCTTCCTTTCATATACAACTTGTACCTAAACGTGGGAGAGTGCATACATGTATGGAAAGTTGCTCACTCAGTCGGTCAGTCCACGTCCGGTCGCATCCCCTTGTCACCCACCGTGTTACCAGTACCACGCCGCCTAGCCCGCTGCCGTCTGCCACGCCGACCCAGAGCCTCGCTTCGTCATCGTGCCGTGCCGTGCCGTGCCGTCTTGCCTCTAGGCAGTTCCCACTGATGCCCGTCGATCACCTGGATGCGCGCCATGCCCGGCCGGCGCTACCTCGCCTCGCTGCCTATGGCGGTCGTCCATCCTTGCGGCGTGTGGATCACGGTCGGCGGTGGTCTGCGCTCGTGCAGGCCGACCGGAGACCTGACCATGCACGTTCCGAGCCTTGACGTGCAACAGCCACCCGTTCCTCTATAGCCGGCCCTGTTAACTACACTGTTCTTCGATTCCTGAATTCAATAAGCAGTCTACACTGTTTATTTCATCCCAATTGGTACAATCTGGTTTTTCTATCTAAGCATTTTGTTCGCATTTCGTACAAATTTCAACTTTGCTGTTAGGATGTAAAACAAAGGTGAAAACACAAATATCATAACGAATAAAGGTAAAAAAAACATAAATAAAGTTGTCCTTATTAACACCGTTAGAGTGACTTAACAACTCTTCATTTTGAACTCGAATGGTAAAATCATAAAGGTAAAAACCGAGGATAAATCATCCTTTTACTTACAAATAAGGTAGAAACGCTCAACCCTCAAATTTTGAACGGGTGCATCAGCAGCCGAGCAATGTGTGCTCTTTTACTCCGAACATTTAATTAAAGAAGTTGTTGGAAGGTTTATTAATATTTAATTATATAAAGAAACTTCCTAAATTACGGTTTGCACTAGATGCTTTTTCCACAAAATGTACTCCTAGGTCCACTTTCATTCCGTATCAAACACACCGGCTCCGTAAACTCTGTAAAAGAAAAAAAAAAAGAAAGATCTAGACCAACTGCTAGCTTGAGATATTTGGGGCGTGTTTGCTACCTTGCACCTGGCCAGCCTGGCCCGTCAGCCTGGCTCTGCCTAGCTTGAGCTCGGCTCTCATGGTGCAAGTTCATGTGTTTGGTCATGGGCCTGGCTAAACTAAGATTGTGGTTGATTTTCGGCTCAAACTGGTATGGTAATTAACTCTTTACCATAGTTTGGTAGCATTACCACCTCTTTCTTCTTGTCTACATTTCATCGAGCATGTCGTGAGCATGATGAGCAAAAAGCAAGTTTGTGCGGACGTGTGTTGACATTTCTTAGCGCAATCAAAGGAAACAGGTATAAAACCCATCCCAATAACGGCCAGAAATGCGCCGCCGACATTCCCAAGTAAAACCACCATGTCGGTGATCCGAATGGGAACGTCAACGGATAGATCTTGCCATCTTAGATATTTCATCCGCAAGCGCACGGATCTATCATTGTAGCATTTCACCCGGAAGTATTCAGGGTATCGTTATTTATATTTTCCCAAAGGAAGGCATGTGTTTATTAGCATGGCATCTGAATAGAGGAACATGTGTTTGCTTAGACCAAATTGTTCATCACGGGGGTAAGCAATAACGGTTTATGGATAGTGTGACACACACTTAAGAATCCACCAAAGAAAGGATAAAGAAAATAGATAAAGAATAAATGAATAACCTAATGGAGTAATTCTAATGTATCTAGTCATGGCCATACAAATGAATAGTTAGGATCATATGCAAACTGATTTAGTCATGGTTAGGTCTAGGATACAGGGAGACCCCACCGGGAAGTCCGCTTCCCACCAAGGCATTTACGAACTCCTACATCACATGCGAACGTGGGGATTTCAAGGGACGGTCAAGGCTTGTCACGACCCAGCCGCCTACCCCCTCAACCGTGGCATGCTCTCATATTCGCAGGTGTCGTAATACTCGGGCACCATGCCCGCATATCAGAGCACTACTCTTGTCCCCCCAGGATCCCCACTCGTCGAATGGACGGACTAGAACAAGAGCAAACCCGAAGGAACAACGAACCGATATCCCACCTCTAATCAAGTTAGGCATATGATGATCGATGAAGAACTGATATGAACATGTCAAGATTATGATATGTAAACTATATGCTAGTTCATATACCAACACAAGAACATGAACAAGACTATACTCTAGTTCATAAGTTAGGCCAAGAACATAGATATAAGACTTGTAAATAGAAGAATGCTCCATAGAGAAGATATATTACCAAGACACTTTCTTCTAGGAGACAAGCCCTCCTTGCAGCTCTTCTACTCCAAGTGCTAACCAAGAACTAAGAAGAAGAAGAAAGAAGAAGTATAAGAAGAGAGAGGTAGAGGTGGTAGAGAGAAGAAGATTGCTGGTTTGCTGGACTCCAAGTGGTATGTGTTGAGAGAGGAAGAGAGGGGGACTACTTATACACTTGGAGGAGGGGCCTAAGTGCTAATTTACACCAAAACCGACCTGGTAAACCTTCCTAATCAGAGCAAACCGACCATCCCACGTCGGTAACCCCCATTTGGCAGGTGCATGAACCGCCTCCCCGAGGCTGGGCCGAAACCGCCTCAGGGAGGGTGCGGCCGCACCAGGTGGTGTGCGCGCACCCCCGGGCTCGGCCCGCCCGGTCTCGTGGGGTGTCGCCCTTCGTCTTGAAAAGTTGTGGGCCGGGCTTGGCTCGCCCAATTTTGATGTTTTGGGTCGATTTGCTCTCGGGCTTGTATTTTTGCAATAATGCGCTTCCCCGGATGACGTACTTTGGTCAGTTTTCCACTTGCTTTTATTATAAATCTGCAAAATAAAATACTAGACACTACAAGTGGAATTTTATTAGTGATAAATGTATATGAGTATAAAAAGGTATAGTTTTACTCCCTTTATGGTAGTAAGTTGACGGGAAAAATATGTCGTTGGTGACCGTCAACAACGTTGTTTGACGAGATTTTGTACGAAAATCTTCTCTAAGTTTGATATTGAGAAGAACATTAATAAGGAAAGATAGGAAGCAAATTGCATTACGTCTTGGTCTGCGTGGCAAGCGAATGCATAGTGCTTCTTTTGATCAGTTGCTAGAAAGGGAAGCTAACATTTGTTTCTATACATAATGAGAAGGAGAGGAGCTTGCTTATACGCACATATGCGCTTCCAATATGCTGCAATTCCATGCATGCGTTTGCACCTTCGCGAGCAATCAAAGAAGTTAACAAGCATATGTATGATTCAATCAAAGAAGATAAGCTACCATTTGTACCGGCTTATGCATAGCACAGTGCCATGGATGCACGTAAGCGAGTCGACGTGCAAATGGAAGAGGCTAGTAACCGTGTGGGATTCTGCATGCTACAGGGCCGTATATGTATATATGTGCCTTGACGTTCATGCAAAGAAGCTAATAGAAGTTAGCAAGTGCATATATGTCATGCATGAATATACGCTTCTCAAACATGAGACAGCTCAAGCACCTAACAGGCAGCCACACAGTGTATGGCGTCCGTATACTGGAAGGTTTTTTTTTTTTTTTGAGAATTACACAGTACAACGCAGACGCTCACAACACGCACGCACACTCACCCCTATGAACATAGGCACGCAAAACCCTACCCCTATGAGCACCTCCGAAGGACCGGGCAGCCGGCAAATGGAGATTCTCGAAGTCACCATGGGCGCCTCGTCGCCGACGGAACGCCGCTACCACTTAATGCACAACGCCGTAAATCCTTGGGAAAATCCCAGGAAAGGTGCGAGCACCAGGATTTGAACCCCCTGGTGGGTAGCGCCCCACTGGACCGCCCTACCATTGGACTACAAGCCAATTCATTTGGAAGGTTGAGTACGTGTAGCCCTACATGTATTATATGGCGTATACATGATCTTGTACTTCGACCACTGTCCGGCCCGTGAACTTTTGGGCCTGCGGATGATAAATCCATCTGGTTGGCTTGAACCAGAATTCCTCTAGAAGGGCTATTACGTGAAGATAGCCATTGGGATGGATAAGCACATGCAAGCTTATCTTGTGTAACAGACTCCGTATATCTCGCGCTCGCCAACAGCTTTCCGGCGGCGCGTGCGTGTACAGCCAGGAGCCCTACCGCAACCCCTAGACGTTGCCTATATAAAGAAGCCCCTAGACTCCAGAGAGAGAGGGGAACACACTTGCATCCAGGCGCCGCCAGGCTGCCCAGCAGGGAACGCGTGTGTGTGCAGAATGAGGATGCAGATCCAGAGGCAGCAGCCGGCACGGCGCCACCACACGGTGCTCGGCTTCGTCCAGCCCGATCTATACCACGATGCCTGCCGAGCCACTAGATGAGGTGCTGTCCGGCAGGAATGCGACATGACCACGCCGCCGTCGGTCGGCCAGGCAGGCCACGGTCAAGAGAGCGACGACGACATACGTAGAGGCGGACGGCCATCTGCATCTACACCATGCATGTGTGTGCGTGTGAAGATGCATACAGGCTGACGATGGCTAGCGGATTGGATCAAGGAGGCGCACGAAGGCAACCCCTAGCAGGCGGCCGCCGCCCAGGATGATGCCGCCGACGAGATCCATCGCCAAGAGGACACGACGCGGAGGACATCTGTTCACGGCCGCATGCAGGGAGTGCTCGCGCCTCAGCTGCGCCGGCCGAACCACCACGCCGCCGCCGGAGTGACATCTACGTGAGAAGCCCGCAGGCGCTCGCTGGAGATGAGGACCGCCACGCCACGGCGTCATGCATAATGTCGGATTGTAGAGGTCACTACCACTACACGACGCCGGCTGAGCCCTTCGCTGGGACGGCCACACAACTGCGCCACAGGAGCGCGTTCATCACGTATGTCATCAACAGACCCGCCACGTGCTTCGAATCTACACCAGACTTAACATGAGGCAGACGGAAGGCACGCAAGTACACGCCGCTGGTCGGAGTACTCTGTGACTTGCCGTCGCCGTGTCATCGTCGGGCCACGAGATGTCGCCGTGTCATCGTCGGACCACGAGACGGCTTGAAGCCATTGCGTATACAAAGAGACTCCACTACGGACGTCGTTCTCCAGCACACATATGCAGACATACCGTACCGGGGAGCCGAGGTCTACCAGGATGCAAGCAAGGCCAAGAACTTGTGCATCCATATATGGAAGACGGGTGCATCTACGTGATGCATCTATACCACACCGGCTACCTACGGATTAAGGAGGCTCGGTGGGAAGATAGCCGCATGCCGCCGGCGAGCCATAACACCTCTTCGACGGGCAGCGCTGGTCAGCGATGATGCTGATCCCAACCGGACATGCCGTCACGAGGACAGGAGCTGCTCCTCCTATACAATGAAGCATGCCAGCCATAATGAACGGCGGCATAAGATTTAACTAGCATGTTCTATCTAATATGCAGGATACATCGAGAAGACGACGGCTACATCTATCCCGGCGTCTACACCATCGACGACACCGCGCGCTACACGACGGAGGCGAGCCTGGACGCCATCGACGATGGCTCCATCTACCCCGACGTCTACACCATCGATGACACCGCCGCACTACGAAGACAAGTCCGGACGCCGTCAACGAGACGCTCCACACCTACGCCCGTCGGCTGCCGTGCACCAACGACACGGATGCCAAGCAGCGACTGATCGACACACGCCCACGCCATCTGCTGCCGCAGTCGAGATTATGCTGAGGTGTCGTGGAGCGCACTAAGACACATCGGCAATGACGCATTAATGCATGTGCATGGGTGCTTGCACATTCGTGCTCATATACGTGTGCTAACAAGCCAAGAGGACACCAGCAACCATCAAGTTGTATGTATACATGCATATGCCTATGCGTGTACGTGAGCGCCCTTCATGTGCCTCATAGATTAAACTATATGATCCGGAGCTCGACTGTCGTTCGAGCCCTATTTATATAATTTTATCTTTTGTATTTTGTGTGCATCAGGTAAAGCTGTTAGGCAATATGAGCCATGTACATCTTCCAGCTACTACTACAACTCCAGTCCACGCCGACGAGGCGGACGACGAAGGCGAACACAAGTCTTCATCAACTACTACAACTTCAACTACTCTACGTGATCAAGTTCCACGGCGCACCTCGACGACGTTGCCGAGGAAGTCCAAATCAGTCCAAGCTACATCAACCATGCAAGTGCTACTACCACTAGCAACTCATGTGCCGCTCGACATCGACGCAGGCGAACGACACAGCGGGCGCGGGCTAATACTCTAGCCCACGTTCTACCGCTCATGGACCGACGAGGCCATGGACACGCCGACGCCATCCACATCTACACCAACACACATGCATGGAGACGTGAAGCGAAGACCGACGACGACGACCAACGCAGCTTAATCGGAGGTACTCGTGAGCTTGACTCACTGGGTAATTAACTGGAGTTTTCCGGGCCCCAGGAACCATGAAGACCACATCGCTTATGTCGATGGCCAAAGCAGGCTACCTATGGAGCACACACATACCCGGGAACATATATTTGTATTTTCCTTAAATATGAATAAAGTTTATGTTCCTTTTATTTATTTATTTTGTGTACTTTTAGTACACTGGCACGCCCGCACATTTATTTTTATTCGCACGGAGAGATCCTCCCCTCTAGAGTGATTTTTTCTGCGGAAACAAACGTGACAGAGATGCTGTCGCCGGATCGGGAGGTGTCCTCGATGAAGAGCTCCTCCACGCTCGGGAACGGCACTGGCGCGAGCGCGCGGGGTGGCGCCAGCGCTACAGGTGAGCTGCGTCGGCCGAGGGTGGTGGACCTCGCGCTGCTCCCGCACCCGTCCCTACCGACGTAGAAAATAGAGGTCACGGAGGATGGGGATGAGCGCGGAATAAGGCGGTGACGACCCTCGGCGTCCGAACGCGACGCGGCGCAACCGGCAACAGGCCATGACAACCCCGCATCCGCCGGCAACAGCGGGGACGCCGCGGCGCGCGGCGAGGTGTCGGCACCGGACGCCACGCAGCCGCAGGCGCCTCCATTCGCGCGGTTCTTCTGGTACCCGCAGTACGCGTGGTGCCACGCGACGCCAGCGAGGCAGGACGCCGCCGTCGTGGCTGTTGGCTTGGGCGCGGGAGCGGAGGAGGCGGGCCGCGCGGCGTCCGCGGTGGTGGACGTGGAGGTGGGCGTGGTGGTGGACGCGCGCACCAGCCTCCGCAGGCGGCCGGAGCTGAAGTACGAGCTCAAAGAGGAGGACGCGGTGGGCGGGCGACGGTGCCCCGCGGAGAACGGTGAGCTGCTCCGCCGCGAGGATGACTTCGACGGCCGCAATGACATCGCACATGGATCTCGCGGAGCTTCGCCGCCCCGTGAGAGGCGAGGCGGACGCGGCGCTATCCTCTGCTGCAGCAGCACGAGAGGAAGCGGAAGGTAGGCGAGGATGCTCCTGCTCCTGCTGCATCGCTGCTGGCGGTGGCGGAAACGGGGAAGAAGGGAGCGGTGGGTGAGAGAAGAGAAGTCGGGAGGTGACCCGCTCGTCCATCTGGCCCCACCCTCGCTCCCGTCGACATGGCTCCCAAAAACGATCCCCCTCCCTCCGCGTTTCCCAGAGCCAGGACGAAGGGTTGGAAAAGCATGCCGGGGCCTGGCCGCCGGTGGGCCCAAGCTCATCAAACATGGGAGGTTGCAGGCCGGGGGCCACAGCTCCGCAGCAAACACGCCCTTGGTGCAGTTCTTGATTGTGCTACGGGCACGTTTGCTTCGTTGTTGAGCTCAACCTGGCTCGTGGCGACCAGGCGAACTCATGCGGGTAGCCAGGCTCTGGTGCTCAAGCAAGCAACCAATCGCCGCGCACCTGCATCCGACCAGCCAGGGCCGGGGAGAGCCATGTAAGCAAACGCACCCTAAAAGCACACAAGGGATGATTACCATACAATGCCACTAGAGAACAGACAAAAAAAAAAAAAGGTAAAACAATGAAGGCCATGCGGACATAGGAGTATATTACATTTCTCAGACACAGTGAATGTTGGTGTTGTTTCGTAAAGACAAAGAACCACAAATTTGTGATGTCTTGTAGCAAAGCAAATTCACAGTCTAACGGCGTGAACCAGCCAATTACATGTTTGTTTTTTCAGTGTCCCACAACAAAATTTGTCAAACCATAACATCACAAATTCACTCATCGTTTACAACATGATTTCTACACGCAGCATAAAGAATCCACTGAAACTTAAATAGTTGGGAACAAATCTGAACGACATTTCAGTCCACTGAAACTTAAATAGGCAGGAACAAATTAAAACCTGCTCAGAACGTATACCTGCACAGACCCAACTCAAGCCTGACTGAACTCATTTTGACCCTACCACACGATGAGCGATGGAACAAAAATTAGATGAATCAACACAACAGCTCTGCTAGAGCACCAAACATTAAAATTGTCCCGAAACCCACTTTGAGCAACACATTTGTGAAGTGAAATGCTCCTCGCTGTAGACGGTAGTATTGCATACATGAAAGCACAGCTTGTGCACATAATCATTAAAACTTGAGTCTTAGAGAGTAGCTAGTAATAATTAATACGGTTCAACAACATCATTAGAATACTAATAAGCAGGCATCAGACAATATATAAGAGTACATAATTAAACAATCTAAAGACACTGCAGAAGCTAGACCTGGGATCAAAGACGGCTAACAGAGAGCACTTGGCCACCCAAATTACTGACATTTCTCTACTGCCTATAGTTAGTGCCCAATGCTGCCTCAAAGACAAAGCTACGATGAATAAGGTGGGGGAAATCGATGCATACATATAGGCCAAACTACTTCATGATCTGCTTATGTAACACATAGCTAAGGTGAAAGTTATGGCTACAACTATCAAAGTTGATCTCTACTTCATTCCAAAGTAGCCATGGACCTCCAAAAAGGACTTGCGCTGCGCCTTGGTAGAGACGATCAGGCGGTGTGTAATTTTAGGACTTCCAGGGTTCCCGCCTGAACCCCGGCATTTGTAGGCCGGCGCCATTGCCTGTTGTAGATCTTGACAAGGATAGCCTCGACTATGATTACGCTCTTGGGAAGGATAATCTGGAGTACGAATATGATGGCCTGCCAAAAACGAAGTTTACTGAATACCCCACCATGAACCCTCTCGGAGGCCCATCACCAGCCAGTACCACCCTCCCCACCCCAGGAGTTCATCTTCCAGGACGTAGAGCAGGCCGGAGCGGCAGGCTGGCGCAATCTTGGAGGTCCATTTGCGGATTCCAGCTTGGTCCCTCGCCATGGGAGGGACCGAAGTTGAGCTGCTCGAGTTGCAGAGTCTGGCTTTGATCAAAAGTGAGAGAAGAACAAAACATGCCCTCCAAAGGCTTGCTACCACAAACGCGAAGAGCAGCCCGAAAAAGCTCCGCCGCGGGTTGTCGAGGGTATCCCCTACTGTAATGGGCACCATCTGTGCCCACTCCTGACCGCTGGTGTGACCATCTCTATCGCCGGTTGGGGAAACCGACGAATCCGAGTTCCTGGTTGGAATGAAGCTGCTAAATAAGTTATCAGTGCAATTAAAATTGGAAGATATGATGACAGGCATCGAACACCAGAAATCATCAGATCAGAAACACCAGGTTCAAATGTTTTGACAAGCTAATTGCAAGTGGACTTTTGATTGTTTATAGAAAGAACTGATGAATGTGTGAACCTGACATAGAAACCAGTAAACCACAGCAGTCCCCTCTAGTTACAGTAGAACACAAAACCACAAGCGCTCCCGCTAAGCCAGCAGCAACAACAACAGGAGCAGGACAAATTGTGAAGAAAATTCCTTCACGTGTGCAGTGACTAATATTATGTAATAATTTTGCAGGGTAATTTTTTCAGATGCAAAATGCCGGATGACATTATAAACACATATATATTTCAAAAAAAAATCAGGAAAAAAAGTGTAATGTATTCAAGAAAAAATGTCAAGCAACCAGAGGTGCACATTGACCTTAGTACTAACTAATATGTCAGAGATGAACATATGTGGACTCCATTGCCGACTAAAAACACTAGCTTTGGATCGTCAAGAAAGAACAAGGGCTTGCAGCTTACTTGGTAAGGCGCGAGGGCGTAATGGCCGGCCAACAGAGGAGTGGTGCCGCCAACGCCTTCAGCAGAGCCAGAGGGCGGCGGCTCTCGCTGGAGCTCTCCGGGGTGTGGGTGTGGCTGGGAGGGAGGGAGGAGTTCAGGAGAGGAGAGTGGTAGAGAGCCTGCTGGTGAGTGGTGAGGAATGGAGTGGGGAGTGAGGACGGGAAATAAAAGAGAGATTCACGCGTTGATGTCTGACGAATTCCGCGTTGATGTCTGACGAATTCCTGGTTTCACACGCACACGGTACCCCCTGACCGAGGTGACTGCCAAGGCAAGAACAGGGGGAATTGCATCGACCATCCCGTGTGCCAGTCACCTCTTTTTTCACCGGCCGACGTGTGAGCACTCCACTCCATTTCCATTTGTGATGTTTGGTGGAGTTCTTTTGTGGTGCTGTAAAAACAAAGATTGATTAAATTTTTGTACTTTTTTTTTTTTTTCCGCACCCATTGGCACGTGCTTCATTAAGGTAAAATAGAGTTTTCCACGTCGCACACTTTAGCCAAAACAATTGGCCGAAGCGCACGAAAAACACACATACAAGAATCACCGGCTAAAACGGTGATGCCTTACGGTTGTACTAAAAGTTAAACTAACGCGCGACGAGTGCTAGAGGGCGAAGCATCCGCGGCTACAACTCCATATCAGAATCTCCCCCCGGTGCCAGCAAAGCACCGAGCCGCATCAAGGGGAAGATCTCGCGCATACGTTTCTGCTTTCGCCGGATGAGGCGTTTCACTAAAGTGCTCCCCCAGCTTACGCCGTAACTCGGGCAGGCGCCGCCGACCGGGCGACCCTCGCTTGTTGAGCATCTCCAAAGAACGTCGTCCGCTCCCGGTGCTCCGAGGAGGGTCGTGCTTGTTGCTTCAAGACGGAGACGAGCACGCCGTGCTTTCCAATCCTCGATAGGAACCTTGGACGAGCGGCGGAGGGCTGGCTGCGAGGACGGGCTCGTCGGCGGGAGAGTGATCGATGCGATGAAGTCCTGGGACGGAAGCAGCGGTAGGCGCGACAAGTGTGCTCCCGAACCGATCCCCCAGAGGCGAAAATTTTTGTACTCAAACAAAGGCTAACAACCATGCGTCTTTTTCCGCACGCTAATAAGCAAATATTGTACTTCTCCCGTCTTAAATTTTGAGGGATTAATTTTTTAGACATGTATCTAAGTGTATTGATGGTTTTTCTCAGCCGTGCCTCGCAGCCCTCGTAAGAGCACTCACAATGCAGACTCTATCATAGAGTCTAAGTTTATTAGCGTCAAAAACCAGGTGGGGCTAAGAAGGAGGGTGAAAAATCGGTTTTCGACCGTTGCGACGCCTCCCTTGGCGGTCGCCGGGCGACGCCGGGCGCCGCCCCCACCTTCCCCCGCACCTCCCCTCCGTCACCCCCTCCCCGCCTTGTCCCTAGCCCCCCTCCACCCCCACCTCCCCGCCGCGCGGTGAGGCCGCCCCCAAGGTTTCACTATCGCTAGATTCCCCGTCGGTGGGGACGGGATCCGCCGCGTCCGCGCCGGAGTCGGCGGTCCGCCTCCATCTCGGCCGGATGCCCCCGCCGCATCGGGGCCGTCGCCCTTGCCGCCATGTTCGCCGCAGATCTCCGTGATGCCGCCGCCGGCTGCGGCCACCGCGGATCCCGCCCGCCGCCGAAGTTCCCAATGCGGGGGTAGGCCCGGGGTGCCGCCCTCGTGCCCCCTCAACCTCCGCCGCGCCGCCGCCGGGGTCAACGGCCATGTCACCTGCTCTCCGATGTCCCCGAGGGGGGTGTTGCCGATGATGGGGATCGCGACACTTCCGACCGTTAAGCCGAGCCCGCCCCTCGCTCACTCGACGCCGCCGGGCGGCGCCAGCGTCAGCCCTGGCCACGGCGCCGCCCCCACCCAACCGGGCTCGCAGTGCCTCGCCGCGGCCGCACTCGGAGTCGTTGGCCACGCGGCGCCACCCGAGGATTCGGACCGCCACCGTGGGAGGCACTATCGCCCTCTCTCGACGGTCCGCCGGCCGGGTTGGGAGTGTGGATTCGCCTTCCTCTTCGGCCACCGCTTGACGCCGCCCTGGTAGGCGCGGATGTGGTGCGTGTGCGCCTTCCGGCCTCGACTCCTTGTCGCCGCCACCCTCCGCCCGCCGCCCTCGCCGTCGCCGCCGCAAGAGGTGGCCTCCGTTTCGGCACCAGCCGATCTCGATGACGCCCGACACGACATGTCGACCGGTCATCTTTCTTCCTCATCCGGCAAGAGCCGGGGCACCGCGCTGGCGTGAGGCCTCCTCCGACGATGAGGAGCCGGAAGACCCGGAGAAGATTGCAACCGCGACGTCGCGGTCGCCGCTACCCGACCAGACCATGGCGCTACCGCCGCAGCCGGGCCGCTTGCCCCCAACACCGCGTTGCCACTTCGCGCGGAGGGTACCGTGGTGCTCGGCCCCACCCGCCGGCTGGGCCGCCGGCGACATGGCCGGGGACTACAAGCCGCGGCGTGTACCTACGCCGTCCGCTTTGGCCCACCGTCCCGCGAGGGATCCCGCGGGCGGCGCGCCGGTCCTCCTCCCTTCTAAGACCACGCCCGCCGCAGCCCGCCCGGCCGACGCCCGATGGCTTCACGCTTTGTGGTAAACCGCCGGGCGAGACGCCGCCGGCCTCCGCGCCACACCGTATTGGCGGCGGCCGCGTGCTCGCCGTCAATCTCTCGCCTAACCGCTCGTGGAGGGGCACATCGCCGCCCAATGCACTCCCCCCCGTCACGTTGCCTCGTCTACCCAAGACAACACACCGGGCGAGGGACTACATGCAACTTCACCACCGCCGTCCACTTCATCGCCCTTCAGCCAGGCATGCGCGACGCGCATCCGCGCCTTGGCGCCGGGCAAATGCGTGCCGACGGCTGTGGGGGACCCCGGTGCGCCGCGGCCGCCCGTGGTCCGATCCGTGTGGGAGAGATTCTTTGCCCGCTCCCGCGCCACCGACAACATGGGCGCCTTTGGGGCACTCTCGACCTGGACGACGCAGCGCCCGTGGGGAGCACCTTCGCCGCGCACGCCATGGACGTATGCAGAAGCGCACACCATCGACGACGGCGAGGCGCCGGCCGCGCCGGTGGGGGTCGGGCCATGCGCCACATGAGTCTTCGCCGTTGTGTCCCCGCCCCCGACCCGCCGCTTTGGCTGCGGCGAGGGAGGGGCCTCAGTTTGGCTCGACCCAATGCTTGATGACCTCGCCGCCTCCCTCGTCCGCGCTTTCTCTACTCCGGCCACTCCCCGTTGATGCTCGGCCATCGCCGATGGAACCGCTTATCGCCGCCGCAGATGATCCGACTTCGCCCGCGCATGGTGAGACGCCCGGGAGGATGGCGATGTCATGCCCACTTGCCCCTGTTCGGGTCATCCCCGTTGCTGAGGCACCGGTGGCGGAGGATGGGGATGCTACGGCACCGCTTGTGGTGGCCGTGGATCCCCGCCACCCGCCCACGCCGTGGGGATGGATACCCCTCTTGGCGACCCCCGTCGCCGCCGATGCCGGAGATTGTGGATACGAAAAATACGGCACCGTGCGCCACTACCACCGCACCTCCCCGACGCTTGCCGCTCCTATGCCCGACATGCCTAGGCTTGTTTCGGTGGAGGCCTACGCCGAGTCCTTCAAGCTCCCTCCGATCCGCCGCCATTGGCTCACCGCCAAGACTCCGCGGTCTCGGCGGCGGCTACCGGGTGGACTCCCCAGACGGAGCGTTCGCCTTGCTTCCAAGAGCGCCTTCAGAGATCCCATTCCGGAGCGGCGGGCCCGCCGCGCCTTGGTCAACAAGTGGGAGGGCAGGCCGTGGGCGCCCCTCCCGCACTCCGCACTCCACGATCGCAGAGAGGTTCCTCGGCCACTTCGCCGACCCGGTCCCGCAACACAAGCGCCGAGGTGCTAGATCACTCATGCCCATCGACGCCAAGATCGGAGGATGACCCTCCAACAGGGGCCGACGACGCCGCCGCTTTCTTCACCGTCGCGCATTTGTTCCCTCCCTAGTACACCACCCTAAGCTCCACCATTCAAGCCGGTGATATCCGTAATGTGTGTCAACCTAGTGCGCGCCTAGGCATCTCGCCAGTGGATACGTGTATAGGTCGTGGTAAACATTCCCACTTCTGTTAATGAAATACGTGCCAATGGTACGCCGAAAAAAAAACCAGGTGGATGGTCTAATTATTATTAGTTTTTTAAATATGACGGATCAGGACTAAGTTGATTGCTTAGCTTTACTCAGGGAAAATATCTGATGTCATGTTTTACTCTTTCTTGTACTGTTTGTAGACTGGAATTATAATTTAGATACTTGGAACCCCTCTCCTCTAGGTTCGTGGTTGTGGTATGTTTCTTTGAGAGCAGAGCAAATTACCCCTATGGTTGTCCTTTAATCATATATCAAATTCACCTTCTATGACAATTACCCCTACTGTTGTCCTTAATCATGTCTGAAGTTCATTTTGTATGAACTTTGTTTTTACTGTTACCTAGTAATGGAAAAAGGGAGGAAGGTCTGAACGGAGAAAGACCAGTAGATTTGTTTTGCAATCAACTGTGTATACCATACTAGTGATTGAGGCGCGCTCCTGTGTGCGTGGCGCCGAGCCCGCCTACCCGGGACTGTCCTGGCTCAGCCCGATGCCCGATAAAATAGCTATTGAGCTGGCTCCATCACAACCGGCGCCCTGAGGTGCACCCGCCCATCACGGTTGAGGAGCCCATCAAACTCTTGTTCTAAATTAAATCCAATGGTGGAATTCAGACTTCTAATCAGGGCCACCATTGTGCCAGTAGAGATTGAAGAAAATCTTAAATTGAGCACATTCAAAGGCCCTCAAATTGTAAATGTGGAACCCCACTACGCCCGATGAGACGGTGAATCGAAAGACACGATCACCAAGAGGGAGAACACGAAAAGGCACTAGCAACACCCCCAATAGACGCTTTTGAAGCACCAAAGCCACATGATGAACAGATAAACTAAAACTTGCAGCGCCAAAAAGAGATTACCGTAAGGAAGCCTCTAAGACGAGAGGAGGGGTCTATAAAACCGGGCGCATAATGTTTTGCGAGAGATCTCTCGTCAACAACTTGCCCTGGTCTTGGGTTGAGACTGGCAGATCCATGGCTTAAAACCCGATGGTCACCAAAGAGGAAGAGCCATGGAGACACTGAGGAGGGGGACACCATTACGCCGAAGTCGCTCCCGATGGTCGTAGGGGGTATCTTGATGGGGAGCAGCAGCGTGTTAGGGCATTGGCTTGCAGGGGTGGCGACAAGTTTTCCTTATAAGATCAGATTAATCGGCCAGTCACACCTTCAGTGACTAACAAACATATGTCATGATAGGGTTCTTTTGTATTTTAGGACCTAATTGGTTGGCTACAAAATTTGTCAAAGCACCATGATTTTGGCTAGTATTTGGTTAGTTGTGAAAACTTGCCAACTTCTTATATTTAGCTTGCCAAGTCTTTAGCAATCTTTTTATCCAACTTTTGGCTTACCAGTTTCTCGGTATGATAAATTTTTGTAGCCAACCAAACCCATAATAGAGTAGTTATGTCCATGTTTTTGTTTCTCAAAATTGTCCCACCTCATGTTATAAAAATATTACAAACAAATCATGTTTAATTGTTTTTTTTACAAAAATAAACATGTTAGAGGAAATTAAGAAACGTTAGACATCCGCATGTCGTGTTACATCAAAAAGGAAAGTTTGATCATAGGTGTATCTAATAAATGGTAGTTTTCCTATTTCTTCTATACTGTCTAGAGGTAGGGTGTGTTAATCGAGATCTAGCTCGACAATCCACACTTATTTGAGTGTACCATAGCAAAGCTCTTGCCTTGCGCCAATGATCTTATGATCCGTTGTCCAATGCGTTTATACATCCATGGGCTTTTTTTCACACTTCTATCATGACAACTTCTAGTGGGCTAGGAGGCGTTATCATTGTTTTCATAGGTAAATTTGCAGTAACTTTTACTTGTTTGTGCTATATATTCTAGGGATTTGATTTTCCACATGCTTTAATTAAATATAATTAAAGTTGTTTTTTTTTAAAAAAAAAATCACATGTTCGCACTTGTGTGTTGACTGGTGTACCTAGGGGAGGACTTGCTTGTGTGTTGATGGGCTGCACTGTTTGCATATTGATGGGCCTATTTTGATCTGGACTAGGGTAGCACTTTCGGGAGCAGCTGATCAGCCTTCAGATACGGAGTTCTGCCTGTTTTGGAGGTTGTTGAGACTTGATCGAGCGGCGTGTCCTGCAGCATGTGGTCAGGGTTCAAATCTCTAAAAACGAAACCTGGGTCCGTTTCTCGGACATACATTGGGCCACGTCACCAACAATTCCTAGGCCGTACGATCGTTCCTGCTGTAATCGAACAGTTAAAAAAAATGCCGCGTACGCTCCTCACGAACCATCGCGAATCCTACAGAAGCGTCGGTCATTTACCCGTTCCTTCGTCTCCTGCTGGTCCGCAGGGGGCGACGCCCAAGCGGAGCAGGATTTGCCGGCGGCGCACCTCGCCGGCCGTGCCCGGGTCCCTCCGGCGCCGCCCCAGTCCCTCCGCCCCCGTCGGCATCTGCCCTCCCTCCCTCCACCTGCATCACAGGCACTGACAGCCAAACGTCGGGCGCGGTAGCGTGCAGTAGCTACTATGTCAGCAGAAGGAAGAAGATGGGATGTGGTGGAAGCGGCGGACCGCACACGTCCACCGCGCTCTCCACCAGCATGCCCCTTGCCCTCACGGCCTCACCCACTTTGGTGCCAACTTGGACACCAACGCTGGCTAGCTCTGCTGCTATGAGGACAGAGGTGGCTGGTAATATATCTCTCTCTCTCTCCTACAAACACATACACTCTTTCTCTGTTTATTTCATCGCTATTTCGTTTCTCTTACTATGCACACCATGTGTTCGCTAAAATGCCTGCGAAAGAGATTATTTCGTAGTAACATGGTAATAGTTAATTTTCCAAATGTTTTTTGCTTACTACCTTCAACTTACTATGACATTGACATCTACGCTTCAATATACATGAAAACCATTTGAACCAAGGAGTGTGGAAGGGTAAGTAGTTCTAAGGAATAAATAACAATTTCTTTGTCAACTAAAACAAAAAGCATATTCAATCAGTGATTTAAGCTTTAACTTTAAGCCTTCAAACATCAAGCAATTATAGGAAAATGGGTATAAAGTTACATATAGATGAATTTCCCTACATATTGCATACACATAGCTGGTAGCTTCAACTTTTATTCTGTGCTTTTAAACTGATTCATATGGATTTTGCAAACCCAAGAAAGAGCTCCTGCTGGACAGCCCCACCATTCTCCCCTTGCCCAGACCCTGGTCAGTAAGACCACCCTTTCTACCGGTGAATTCCAACAAAAAAAGCCATATCAGGGAATCAGCTCCATCACATAGAAATAGAGCAATAGTAATACAAGCTCTTTTTAATTTGTTATCTCTATATATGTTGCCCATGGTATCTGTCATAGATACTGCAATATATACATAAATCAGAATCATGAGATGTTCACATATCTGCTTTGGTTATCATGAGTCACATCTTGCTTTCTTTGGGAATCTTTCACCCTACGATTTCTGCACCAAAAGAGGCCCAACCAGCGTGGCTGCCGTCGCTTTTCCCGCCGCCGACGACCGGCTGAACGGGCCGAGATCATACGACTCCCGGCTATTTTGCAAAAAGCCCTCCAACTATGACAAAATACTGCCACAGTCCAGGCCCACTTCATCTCCTCGCCTTGCCATCTCCTCTACGCCTCCGACACGGGCAAGGCGACAACGACGGGCGACACAAGACGCCCTCCTCCTCCTCCTCCTCCTCCACCCGCTCCCCGAGCCCTCCCCTCGCCCGACTCACCGGGCCCGGCTTATTGGACGGCGCACCATGGTGGTGCAAATGCCTCAAAGATACCGGCCTCGCCTAGGGCGGGCCCCACATGGAGGTGTGCGAGGGCGACCAGCCGCTGCCCTCGGCACGGCGAGGGAGACCCCGACCGTGCCTGTGCGGCGAGCTGATCTCCGCCCGCTTCACTGGTCGCCCATACCTTCATCTCCGACACTACCAAATTCCATCTTTGAAGGACACCCAGCTGCCACGGCGAGAGCAACAATGGCGGACAACAGTCTCTCCCAGGTGCTTCAGTTTACTCTTTTTTTAATTTTTATAATTTCGCTGTACCTCTTTCATTCCCAAAAATTGACTTTGTTTATCGTAGGATTTGGGCTTTATCACTGATATTCAGCTATCCATGTTCGCCGGACGCCATCGCGGCATTTTTCTGCTGCTGTGGCCTGGGTCTGCTCGATGCGCTGCAGATACCCAAACCTAAATCACATCCATTGCCTTCCCCTTGCTCCCCGTACTGCTCATGTTGAATGAGAGATGGAACGGAAGAACTGAATGGAAGTTCCCCATTATTAAGGTACAATATTCTCAATCCCCTCATATCTGTCTACATTTAGTTTTCTTACATCACTATGGAAAATAGCTTGCTACAGCTTGTGTGGTTGAGATCTGAGAACACAAAAATATTATCCTCCTGATTACTTAAATCTGAAAGTGTTGACTGCAAAGTGCACACCAAGTGCTCGACAAAATGCCTTGCTAGAATATCTACGAATTTCAAAGTTATATACATGCATTTGACTACATACCTCAGGCAATAATATGTTACATCCTTTAACACTAAGCGATGCAGGGAATAATAGAGACCTGCTGTTCCCAGAAAAAGACATGGACCTAAAAAAAACACTTGCTGAATCAACCTTTTGAGATAGCATACTTAGAAGTCAAAACCAATTGCTTTTTACATTGTATCCAGTACAAAGTAAATCTTATTACCATACCAATTTAGATGCATTGCCCTCCTTCCTTTCTCTCTCTCTCTCTCTCTGCTTGTATTAATCAAAATTCTCTGATATAATATCATTAAATTGAATGCTTATCTGTGGACAATTTTTGTACTACAATAATAAAAGACTTAGTGAGGTAAATTGACACTTCCATGGTTCAGGAACATATTCTAAGCAATGCGTTACATAAATTCACTCAATAATTTCCAAGCATTGTAGATATGGCATCAAACCTATGCTAATTTGGTCCAACTCTCATTCAAGCCCCAACACCCGTGCTTGGTTTGCTTTCCTACTCTTGTTTTTTTTCCCATTATTATGGTTCAGTTTGTGATGCTTCATTGAAACTGGGATGCCGCTGCCATGATGGAAATAGAAGTATGCTTTTTTATATATGAGCTCTCCATTTGTTTTTTTAAAATGAAAAGATCATGGATGCTCAGATGCTCAGATGCACTTCTGTTATAAAATTCCTTGCTTATATTTACTAACATGCATGAAGTCAGAAATGTGTAGCTCCTTAAGGGTAAAATTAGCTCACACTTGCTTCCAAGTTCAACATTAGTTGTGTAGATTGTAGGCTTCAAAATTTCCTCTGCATTCAATCCCATACTTTTTTTTTTGGGTTCAGACTGGCTTGTCTCTGTATTTCTATTCTCAATGCGCAGCTCTCCTGTGTCGCTTGAGAAAAAATGTATCGCATAAATATAGAATTTTGCTAGGTGGAGGAATTTTTAGTTTTGATGTACCTTAGACCAAACATGTGTAGTTCTGTGATACAATTTTTGAATATGCACTCTTGGTATTCAAGAAAAATATGCAGCTCTTGAAACTGACATTATGAATCTTTACTTCTACGGAGTATATTCAAATTAAAATTGATTTTTATGATACTTTTGACCCATGTTTCAAAAACATTATTACTCAGCGCAAGGCAGGCAGTCAGCCTCTGACTAGCGCCTAGACATATCTTTGGCGTGGCATTTTGGCATAGGAAAATGGAGAAAATAAGCAAGATGCCGTATATTAACAGGCTATCTGCTGCTCGTGGAGAATAGCCCTCTGCCTCCAGCATATTGGCCACAGCAACCTCTTCCTCTCCCCTTCTCTTCTCTCACATGTTTGTCAATATAAATCATATTTGTCTGGACTCTTGTGATATATTCTTGACCCAATGGGACAGTGACCCTGTTTGACCCTGGTCCTTGAATGGGGACAATGTCTCAGGGTCAGGAACGTGGCTTCAACCAATCGTCCCTCATCCCTGTGACTATGATTTGAAATGTAGAAAACCTAAATGCCACATTTCAGATTGAGGTTGTAAACTTTAGATTGTGAAACAATAATTATAATATAATTGGTAAAATTGCTCAACAGAACAGAAATGTGCTATCTGTACTAAATTTACTCTCTTGTCCGTTCACGTTCATGGATATTGTCAAACAGGGTTCAGCTGAGGTGATATTCACCAGGAGAAGTGAAGCACAATCTTCACCACAGTCGCCACATGAAAACGCCGTAGAAAAAGTGCGCGGCGGCGTCAAACAAACACTGCCATAACTGTTGTGGCTGCCATTGTTTGGCGTGACGAATAACGGACGCAAACCAAACAGCCTCTTTAGTGTTATAATGTTATTTTTCATCTGTTATTTTTCATTGTTCAATGATTGACGTGAAGCCCCATTTCTTTTCAGGTGTTTCTTTGCCTTGGCGATTCAGTTACATCAACCCACTTCTTGCCCAAAGATGAATTCAACATATAGACAACCCATTTTTTTTATCATGAGGCTCCCTTTAATTCGCCTTGCAATTCTCGATAGTAAACATCCCAGTTCTCAGTCATATTACACCTTTTTATTTTGCAGGATTTGTGCCTGTGTGTAGATAAATACTGATCCATGTGACCCGTCTGTCACTAAAATTGCAGTGCTGGCTAAGCTACTAACTGAAGACTGCACAAATATTGTTCCTTACAATCTTTGGAAGCAGATGAAATTAACAAGAGAATGTAGCTGAAATGATATTACATTGCTGATGACCTTATTACTTTTATTAGGAGTGTGCTCATAGCAGATTGCTATAATAGTCTCCATATGGAAGATGCTTACAGAATTGTCAATTGTTTTGCTGCTACCATTGGCAAGGATAATGTTATTTTGACCTGAAACAATTATATTGTTTTTTCTGTAATATAATATGGTTGTTTTAGTTTGCATGTACCTGAATGTGGCCTGTTAGGGACATACAAAACATTTGTACCGGCCTGTTTGTTATCAGCCAAAAATAAAGTGCTACATTTGTGCCCTGCGCAGCTTATTCGAATGGAATGAATATGTTTGAACCACAATTGGCTGCTAATACCGCCTTTCCTGCTGCAATTTACACAATTCGGTGGCCAAAAAAAAAAGGCTCACGCCATCTCAGATGTAGCAGAAGATGAACACAATTTCCACAAATAAATATGTATCCTACTACACTCAACTAGTATAATGCCCGTGCTAACGCCACGGAGAAATCAAAGAACTAAAATATTTGTTAAAAAGATATTTGTTTGCCAATCAACATGGTATTTTGTTTGCCAATCAACAAGCTATAAACTTGGTGAGAAAAATATTTGTTTTCATATGTTTAGCATCATATGCTTGGGAGAATGGTAGGTGATAAGCCAATAACCAATACAACTTTGTTTTTTTTTTGGACAATAACAAAAATGACAGGTTGGCTACAGACATGCATACCTGTAAAACAAGTCGTCTAAATCCACAATTGTCCTCAAGCTCAAAATACAACTGAACAGAGATGTTCAATAGACTTGTTTGCTGCAATTCACAATATATCAGTACTTGGTTCATTTAAACATTGTACCCTGCGACAATGTCAGCCAAATCGAATGACCTCGAAATCTCCTAGAGCCACAAATCTGCTCTCTTCTTCCTATGTGTCTCATCCAATTTGGTGGAAAACTGTTGTGTATGCAAGTCCAGACTCCAGCAGCTAACCCACCATATGAAGCTTCAAGGGTTGTGGTCTCTATGTCAGCTGGTCTGACAACAGGGTTGCCAAATAAATCAGGGTGCGGTAGGAAGTGACAAGCTAAAGTCAGTCATCCAATGCAAACTTTAACAATTTTAAGTTTTTCCACAATTGCAAAGAAAATAAATGAGAAAGGTCTGTGCCACGTAAGATCACAAGTTAAAAACATGCATACCTTCTTGCAAGCTCCTTTTATCCTCATTCAGGTGTCTCCCTGTCAAAAAACAAATCTACCACAAAAGCTCAGTGGAATCAGCAAAAGTAAGATAACCACAAATAATTGACAAAGACCACAGGAGTAAAATATGCTTGCATGGGCTTTATCCCTGCTTCAAATGTATTTATTCTAGCCACCAAGCTATGTATGAATAATCAACAGTTGGAGGTCATGGATAAGGTGAGTTACATCAATCAGTAAAACATAGCCATTCCATGATACAAGTTACCACAAATCTCCGAAGAAAGTTTCCAATACAGTTTTTCCACCATCGTAAGTTGGCATACCTTGCATCAACACTAAGCAGGAACTGAACTGAAATCAGACATAGCACATGTTTTCTAGTTTTTTAGCAGTAACATAATGTGTTAGCTGTAGTCCAGGCTGCACAACACAGGTTGCTAACTTGTTATATATAGCTGTGATCAGTCAACCATGCATTGTTGATTTCAGACATTAAAAAGAATCTAGGAAAATTCACCTAAACAGCTTAACACACCTGAAGGAAGACCTCCAATTGTTCGAGGGGAGCATCAGTGGCACTTGACCTGTGCAAAATCACAAAGTAATTTCGAGCATGCAGAGCACCAATGGTGAATCAAGGAGAATAGCCGTACCAATGCCAAAAATCACTGAATTTTTTTTATTCACATTTTTTAGCAATTGAAATAGAGTTTTTTTATAAGTTCTCATGGTTTGCATTACATATTCCCTCCACCTGCTTCTAAACAAGACGGAACATATTTTGATTGTGTCACTATCACACACTTAATCAGTCACTGAATGATACAGGAAAAGATAGAACAAAGAAAATATCCCAAAGGTATACCTTTGCACCATATTGCCATTCCATGTTTCCACCAGTATGATCATAGTGAATATGGAAGTTTAAATATATAAGTCAAGTTATGGATTTTCTTTTCCAATGCATTTATGGTCAATGCAAATGCCTGAATTGCTGCACTGTGATCAAAGCCAATAGACACGACTGCAGTAATAGAAGACTGCACGGGATCTTGGATAACTGTGTGTGCATCCTGAATAAGATATATATATGAAAATAAGCAAAGCTCAGTGATGAAAATTAGCATGAGGGCAGCTCAGTGATGGACAAATCATGTCTCAAAAAGAAAAGAAAATAAAATAATAAATGGAGATCGAGGGAGAAGAAGCAAACCTGTTTTGCAAGGTTTGCAGGCACGATCACAGAAGTTACAGATCTCGTAGTAGAAGTTGAGTTCCATTTTGGCATTTGCTGGAAGCCTGGAAGTCTGTAACCTAAGGTCAAAACAGACATCCTGATTTCCACAAACCCCTTCTGTCAGTCAAAATACCTAGCAAAATTTGCCACAGAACAGAGGAACCACCCTGCACCAAAAACAGGGTCCATTCCATACAGCAGTGACATGACCAAGAGGGTGCCAATTGCATACAACAGTGGCTTCCCGGGCCATTGCCTCCGCACGCTTGGCAGTAGGCTGCCCCTCATATGCAAAACAACAGAAGCAAACCAAAATTGGTTACAATTAAAAATTCAGAGAACGGTGACCGACCACCAAACCCATCTCCGTACCTCGTCCGACTCTCTCCAGTGCCGGAGTAGGAGGTGCAGCACTACGCACGTCCACGTCGACCATGCCTGAGGCTGGCACCAGCACCAACACCAACGTGAGCTTGTAAGTAGGTAGATTGGCTGGGTGGCAGCACGCATCACACAAATCGGCAACAAACAAGGCAGCAGTGGGGCACTCACCAACGACAGACCATGAGACCGACGACTGACGGCCGGATGGATGGATCTCCGCTCCGCTCGACCGGTCTAGCGGCGGCGCTGTGGAGGGTGGGGGAAGATCCAACGGGCACACGATAGTAGGGGCTAGGGGCTGGGGTGGCGGCGTCTCACTCGGCTCTCTGCATCGTTGCCTCGGTCGTCCTGGCCGCGAGGCCGCTCTGGATGGCGCTCGTGGCGGCGTCCGGCGCTGGAGCGACGGCGGCCGGTCATGGAGGCGCTGGCGCGGCAGCAGACGGCCTTGGAGAGGCGGCGGCTGGCCCTGGTCCCTGACCGGCGCTGGAGCGGCGGCGATCGCCGCGGGTCAGAGATTGGAACGGTTTCTTTTTTTTTTTTTTTTTTTGTTCCGTGTTTTTGCCGTGATTCGAACCGTGGTCGTATGAGAGATTCCGCAGGCGCTAGGGTGGATGTGAGAGGTGTAAGACCTCCTGACAAACTTTCGATCCTACCTCCGCTCGCGATCCGATTGGTTGTTGTTTGTACCCAAAAAAATAAAAAGTTCTACGCCTTTATAAGTAGAGATTTATAAGGAAAAAATACCTTAAATGAATACTTATTTTACTACACTCCAGTACATAAGAAAAAAGATAATCTACGTTGCACACTAGCCACACGCGGCAACGCCAAGAAAGCATTTCTAGTGATCTCCTTAATCAGGCTATACACATCAATGTGATGTTTTCTACTCCCAAGTGTTTTCTGTAGTCACAAGTCTAATCACATGATAGAAAAATGCACATCCCTTAGGTAGTGTTTGATTGAGGGTTGGTGTGGGTTGGTGGTGGTTCGACCCAAGTGAACCCGTGTTTGGTTGAAAAGCAACATGGATTGGGTTGGTCCTCATAGGGAATATCGCCGCCAAGATGCGCGCCGATCGGATTCGAAAAACAAGCGAACCATTCCAACCCACATCGACGACGCCCGCCCCCGTCCGCATCCACGAAGCGCCGACGCCGACGCCACCACCGCCGCGCCGCCAGTTCCATCTCCGCCGCATGAGCTCGCCGCCATGTCCACCTCGCCACCACGATCGCCGCGGTGCGGCTCGCCGCAAGAAGCTCGATCCGGCCGCCGGTTGCCGCGACGGGCCGCCTTCCGCCGCCGCCCAGGGAAGCTCGTCCGCCTGGGCTACGGGCCAAGCCGCGGCGGCCGCTTCTTCCGCCGCCGCAGTATGGGGGCTCGGTGCAGATTCACGGCCGCCGCGGTGCGCTCGCCTTCCGCAGCCGCCGCCGCCGCGAAGCGTGAGTTAGGGGCCACGGCGCTTCGGGCGCGGCAGCTTTCTCTCGCCATGGCCGGGCCGCAGGGCGAAGGGCCTGGCGGCGCGGCAGCCTTCTCCGCCATGGCCGGGCTGGCGAGTGGCGAGTGGGCCGTGGCGGCGCCGATTTCGACCGAAGAGGAAGGGAAGCGGCGCCGATTTGGACCTAAGAGGAAGAAGGGAAGGGGAAAAAATAAAAATAAATAGGAGGCGATTGTGTGGGTCCATCAATTGCCGCAGCTTGACGGTGTTAAAATGCCATCCATTCCATCCCTCTCAATCCTTCTAACCAAACAACAAACCGGGTTCAACCCATCCCCATAACCAAACACGATACGGGTTCATTCCATCCTCAAAAAACGGGTTGGACCCAACCCAACCCATATGGCTCCCAAACCAAACACTACCTTAGTTATCTAAGTTTTTTTTTAAGTGATAAGACAGAAAATACTTTCTACTCAATTTCTTTGAACTACCCTTAGTAACATTTCCTATCTCCAAGTTAGTACAATTTTCAAAATATACACAAACTGAACTTGTTGTTTTCTAAATTATTACTGACTTCTCTCCACAGTCAATTTCGATACTGCAGCCTATTCCTGAGTATAATATAACTGAGCATTGTAATCAAAGCATTCCAAATAATTTTATTTTATATTTTTGGTCACTCTGTTCTTCTCTGATGGGAGCTTTCCTCAAGTGCAGTTTCCCTAGCACTAAACCTCTTCAACAATTTTCAGTCACCAACGTCGGCTGTAGCCAATATCATCACATCCTCTAGCTCTAGAGAAGACCCGCCTAATCAGCATAGTTATTTATTGGTTGGTCCTTTGTAATCAAGGGTGCTCATGATTGTTATGTGATGCAGATTGCTTGATGAGAACTCGTATCCTCTTGCTCAACAGACGGAACGTGAACAGGCTGCCAATGTAACTGCCATGCTTCTGGTGATGGACCAGACAGAGGTTCTCCTCCTGCTGGACTTGCCAGATGTTCAAGGCAATGGTTGCTCAAGCCATGGAGGTCCTACGCTGTGGCCAGCATCTCCAGCAGAGCAATGCCTCCTCCGAGCAGCAGCTGGTTAATCTGTCACTGAATGACGATTTCATCTCTAGCTGAATGTTTTGATAATTTTGAACTTTTACTTGATACCTATCCTTATCTAGAGTGTGATGACTTTTTGTGTACTTGGTTTGTTGAAGCTTTAGCTGCTCTATAGTTAGCTTACCTATGGTCAGAAAAAGAGAGAGTGCTTCTCTCAAGATATGATGATGGCCAAACATTATATTTGGTTCTGCAGGGCAAAACTTTTTTTTTTGGGCTGATTCTCTGAATAGTGGGTTCCCAAATTCCCAATGCCTGATGGATATTTACAGGCAGCCATAGAACTGCACAAATATAGGTTTATATGTGGCCTGCACTTTTACCCTCTGTATCAGACATTGGGCTTGGGTTGAAAAAAAAAAAATTGTAACTTATAAGTTTTGTTGCAATTTGAAGAAACATTTACTTGTATAATTTGAAGAAGCATCTACGTATATATAATAATGTGTGACTCCACCAATAAACTATGAAGCGTGAGGTCATTTCAGATTTTGAACCATTTAAATGTGTTAGTTTTATTAAAGGATACATTTTATAACCTCTGATTAGTGTATTATTTGTAGATTTACATGAGGTCCTATCTCCTCCCACTAGAACTGCATAGATCATTATATTTTATTATCTACTAAAATCTTATTTAAAAGAGGGTAAATTGCCATGTTTAATGTCCAAGGGACTCAGACTATCTCAATATGCTACTGAAACTATAGGTAGTTTATCCTTCACCTTTTCATTTAACAATATCAGTGAAATATTAGTTATGGCAGTGGCCTTTTGATTTACTGATATCACCGTAAATTGTGTTGTGAAACGGTGCCTATACGTCAACAGGCACAACTTCACTTTCGATCTCATCCACCCGTCGTACAGTACATGATTAGCAGTTAACATAGTTGTTAGTGTTAGCAGTTAGCATATCATCCGAAGGGGCATGTCTCTTCGCATGAAACTTTCTGTAAACAGACACCTCTTCACATGTATATAATCCTCAATGATCAATGAAACAAGACAGTTGTTCCAAAATCTCTGTTCATTTACATTCACATTCAACAAATTGATCACCTTCAGATGTACACGTGTACTCATCAAAGATCAAGGGCTGATCCGACATAGGTAAGCGGTATTTTAGGGCAAAATAGGCATGTTAGTCCTTGAACTTTGCAAAGAAGGGTCAACTTCATCCCTCAACTTTTCAGATTGGCCGTTTAGTCGCTCAACTTTCAATTTTGGTCCAAACTCATCCTTATGCTTATATGGGGCTCCATATTAACATGAAACTAATATAAAAAGTTTTTACCCTTGAAGTTTTATATATACTAAAAGCAAATATATGTTTGAGTACATATAATTTATCTATCAAATTCGAATGAATTGCTTTTAAAAAGCACAAGCAGATATACTTTTTAGAAACTATATTTTGTGTTAGTTAAAAAAATATATTATTGTGTGTATGTATTAAGAGAGTATGAGCACATAAATGTTTGACCAACATGAGCTAAGGGTAAAAGGGGCATTTTGCATTTGTCTTATGCTAATATAGAGCACCATATCAACACAAGGATGGATTTGACCTAGAAATGAAAGTTTGGAGACTAAACAGCCGTTTTGAAAGTTCAGAGACCAAGTTGACCCGCAAAGTTTAGGGGCCAGAATGGATATTTTGCCATATTTTTGCAGATGTGATTCATCATGTTGAGGTCGATGAAGGCTTTGCAAAAGCCTTAGCTTCACAGTCCCGTGTGGACAGGGCCTCAAAGTCAAGCTGCCTGGGAATATCTAAGAGCTATGCCATTAGATGCTGCTGAATGGTAGTTGTTTTTTTTCAATTTTGATATTTTTTTAAAATAATCTTCAAGAATGGCACAGTTTAACTTTTTATTTTCAAAACTAGCACATTTGGACGCCCCATAGACCAGACGCCCCATAGACCACGACACGCCAAATCATGCATGGAGGCTCGGGGTGCCACCGCGGGCCCCCGTCGCCATTGCCATGCATGGCGCTGCACCCACGCGCCCTGCCGCTGGCGTGTCCGTGCCGAATACAGCCCGGCCACACACAACCTCCCCTTCCCTCCCTCCCTTATTCTATTTCCGAACAGCAGGGGGGCGGACGGAGGGCTTAACAACACAACCCTAGTTGGCCGGCCGACATTCTTCCTATTAGGACGCCAAAGATCCTTGCTAGACACATCGGGGTACAATTCGACAGACAATCCTTTTTTTCCCACTTTAGTTTCGATAAGAATTGATCATCTAGCAAAGAATTTTGTAATAATTTATCATGTAACAAATTAATGAAAAATTGAACATAACCAATTAATGCAACTAGAATACTAATAAACCTAAGGAACTAAGCAATGAACCATCTTTATTATACCACAATTAACATACAATGACATCTTACATTTTGGAAAAACACATCTCCCCTAACCCTAGCCCTAAATGTGGAACTATACTAACCAAATAGGAAACTAATCTTACAACCCCTGACCCTAAAACTAAAATCCACATGGAACTAATCTAACTCTCCTACCCTAAATCCCCATAGCTCCCCCAAAAGAAATTTTCTCCCAAACCCTAGCTATCAATTGAATCCTACTCATCCACCACTAAAATGAACAAAAAAGGGTACAATACCTTCACCGATGCCGAGGACTAGCTTGGGGGAGCAAAGGATGGAGGAACATTGGGGGGGGAGACCACCGGCCGCCAACTCGGGCGATGTAGTCACCCTCCCGTCCGCTCCCCGCCTGCTCAGGGAAACAGAATGAGAAAGGGACGGGAAGGGGAGGCCGCGTGGGTGCCGCGCCATGCATGGCGGCGCCGCAGCCCCGCCATGTCACCGTAAGTGGGAAAAGTAGGAGCCACGGTGGCAGCCCCCGCCGCGCCTCCATGCATGGCACGCCTGTATTCATTTGACCCGCTGTGGTCGATGGTGCGCCCAAACGTGCTAGTTTTGAAAATAAAAGTTAAACCGCGGTCATTCCTAGAAATTGTTTTTAAAAAAGTGTCAAAATTGGGGAAGAAATTGAATGGTATGTCTACTTAGGCGCACAATGCGGCTGTTGGCATTATGGAAAAAATCCGACACTATGGCCCCGCTTTGGTACGCCTTGTCCAACAGCTTCGTGAGCCGTTTGGAGTCATTTTGTGTCAAACGAGGGGTAAAAACAAAATGGCTCCATTGAATAAACCCTTAAATCGTGCTCTCACAAAGGTTTGAGGTACGATCGAGCAAACAAAAAATAGCTTCACCTTGTATTTTATATTTTGTATGTAACCTAAACTTAACCATCCTGCCTTTGAATCCTAATTAAGTTATTAAACCACTTTCATGAAGGTTTCATGTACAACTTCGGTAGAGAAAGCGACAAAAATGCTAATCACTACAAGTTGCCATTAATTACCTAAACAGGGGAGAGGGCATGCATGCAGCATGGAAAGTCGCGTTAGGCTGGGGTTCTTGCATGCCTGCTACGCCACTGGCTTTGCTGCCCACACGCAATGCGCAGGACGACGCCTGAGCCGCGCACCGGCGTTCCGGCTCGCGTGTCCGGTCGCATCCCCTAGACTGACTCGTCACCGTGTTGTTCAGGCGGCCTGGCCCGCTGGCTGCCGTCGTCTTCCACGCCGATGCTCGAGCCTCGCTGCGATGTCGCTTCGTCCCACCGTGCCGTCTTGTCTCTGGGCAGTTCCCAGTTCCCATTGATGTCTCGTCGTCGTCGTGCACTTTGATGCGCGCATGCCCGGCGCCACCGCGTTGCTGCCTATATATGGCGGGTCCTAGAGGTCGTCGTGCACCTGGATGCGCGCCATGCCCGGCGCTACCTCGGCTGCCCCCCACGTTGCTGCCTTTGCTGCCTTGGCGGGTCCTAGAGGTCGTCCGCTGCAGCACACAGCCTTGCCTCGTGTGGACCACGCTCGCCGGCGATACGTCTGCGCTCGTGCAGACCTGAGAACGGAGACCTGACCGCGCCCTGACGTGCAACATCCACCAAGCCAGATTTTTTCAATAAATAAATAAATATCTTTAATGATTACCTAAACAGTGCGTGTTATCTGAACGAACAAAATTTGGCAAACAATAATCCCAAGGAGAAACTCATGGAAATAAACCAATACCGTACCCCAAGTCCCTCCCCTCCCCACGAATGCTCCTAGCAGGGTGACTCGGGGGGGGCTCCCCAGCCGCCGCTTAGAGCTTCGCCTTAGCGCCCCCACTCCGGCCACCGCCGCCGCCGCCCGCCGCTGGGGCGGCCACGGCGCCCTAAACAATGGGAAGCCGCCTCGGGCCACCTCCCATCCTACCCCTTCCTCCTCCCCCCACCCCTCCACTGCCAACCTCCTTCTTCTCCAGCCGACTCGGCCGGGGCGGGCGGCACGGGCGATCCATGACCCTCGGGGCGGATTGGTGGCGGTTTAGGCGCCGGGCGACCACCGGCCGGATCCCGCCGCCTGTGGCGGATCCGCACCTTGGCTCGTTCCGATGGCGGCGACCCTCTTGGGTTCCGGTTGTTTGACGGCATGGGTGCCGCGTCCGCCGCCGATCCGAGCCCCCCCGCGGCCGCATGGGCGGCGCGGCCGCTCGGGCGCTGACGGCTGGCCGGGTTTTTACCAGGCGCCGAGGCCGCCCGACGGTGGGCTAGCGTGCGTGGGACGATCACGCCGTGCGGTGGCCGTGACCGTTCTTCTTCCGCTCGCTGGCGTTGCGGGCGCCGCCCGTGGTGGTGGGGCCGAGGTGGTCGGGCGCAGGTGTCTCGTGGGTTCATGGTGGCACCGCTGGCATGCCGGGCCACCCACCGCACAGCGTTGCGTAGAAGGTGCGTAGAAGGGTGCGTGCAACTCTCATTCGGTTCTGGGGTGAAAGCCCCGTCCAGTTCTGGACGAGCAATGGCAGCGCATTGGCGTTGTGTCCTCCTTGGAGGCATCACTTTAGAAATCGGCTATGCGACGACGGTGGCGCAATCGCGCGCTTTGGCCTTCTTGGAGGCGTCGTTGTGGAGTTGCAGATCATCTTGCGGGTTGGGGTACAAAGACCTTGTGGTGCTCTCTCTAGCGTTGTCGGTGTTCGCGGACGTCGATCCCCTTCGTGAAGGCAACACTGCAGTCCACTCTATGCGTGATCGCTGACTCGCTCTGCACCTATTTGAGCTTTACTTGTTTAGTTGGTGTTAGTTGTAGCTGTAGTATTGGTCGTTAGTTAAGTTCTTCTCGCCCGTGGTCCTGAGGGCATTGGCTCTTCGTGACTTAGAGGAGCATTTGGAGGCTGAGGTCGTGTTTCGGCGGATGCTTTGCTGCCGGTCATTCCTGTGGATATTTTGCCATTCTCTTCTATTTAATGAAAAATGTCGAAAAAAAAGAGGAACTCATCGTTGACAGCTTATAATTCTACATGCGGCATAAAGAATCCGCTCCTCAAAAATCTCAACGACATTTCAGTCCATTGGAACTTAATACTCCAGGAGGGAAAAATCTGTTCAGAAGTTATATCTGCACATACGTGGCTCAAACCTGACTGAACTCATTTTGACCCTACTCACAATGCAATGAGCGATGGAACAAAATTTGATGAATCAACACAACAGATCTAGAAAAGCACCCAACATTAAAATTGTCCCAAAACCCAGTTTGAGCAACACATTTGTGAAGTGAAATGCTCCTGCCTGCTTGCTGTAGACGGTAGTATTGCATACTGTACATCATAACACAGCTTGTGCACATAATCACTAAAACTTGAGTCTTAGAGAGTAGCTAGTAATAATAATTAATACGGTTCAACATCTTGAGAATACCTACAAGCAGGCATCAGACAATACATAAGACTACATATTACACAATCTAAAGACACTGCAGAAGCTAAACTTGGGACCAAGCTGGAATCCGCAAATGGACCTGCAAACGAACGAGTTACTATTCATCGGGTTCATCGGGCATAACTTTGCAATTTCGTAACCAATGTTCTAACCATGGCCAGCGTCTGTTGACGCCGGCTATGACGATGTGCCTGAAAACGAAGTATATTGGAAACCCCCACCACCAACCCATTTGGAGGCCCATCCACACCAAGATCCACCCCCACCCATTCTCCACCAGGTGTTGGTCTTCCAGGATGTAGAGAAGCCCGAAGCGGCAGGCGGGGGCAATCTTGGAGGTCCATTTCCGGATTCCAGCTTGGTCGTCCGTCACCATGGGAGGGACCGAAGTTGAGCTCCTCGAGTGGCAGTGGCAGTTGCAGTTGCAGAGTCTGGCTTCGATCAACCAGAGACAAACCAAACATGCCTCCCAAAGGACTGCTGCCACACAAGCCAAGATCAGCTTGGAAAAGCCCCACCGCAGTTCGTCGAGGAAAGCTGGTGTGATCATCTCTATCGCCGGTTGGGGAAACCGACGAGTCCGAGTCCCTGGTCGGAAGCTGCTAAATAAGTTATCAGTGCAATTAAAATTGGAAGATATGATGCCAGGCATCGAACACCAGAAATCATCAGATCAGAAATCAGTTGAATACTTTTATAATGCTAGTCGATCTATAGGTAGCAAACACCAGGTTCACATGTTTTGACAAGCTAACTGCAACAGGACTTTTTGCTTGTTGATAGAACTGATGAATGTGTGAACCTGACAAAGAAACCAGTAACCCACAGCAGATCCCTCTAACTACAGTAGAACTGAAGGTGTGAAACTAACACAGAAACCACAACCGCTCCTTCTAACTAGAGCCAGCAGCAGCAACAACAACAGGACAAGTTGTGAAGAAAATGCCTTGAGGTTTGCACGGTAATTTTTTCAGATACAAAATGCCGTATGACATTATACACATATATATTTCAAGATTTGTTTAAGGAAGAAAAGTGCAATGTCTTCAAGAAAATGTCAAACAACGAGAGGTGCGCATTAGAGCTTAATATGTCAGAAAGATGAACTTATATAAACTCCATTGTCCGCTAAAAACACTAGCTTTGGGCCGTCAAGAAAGAAACGAGGGCTTGCAGCTTACTTGGTGATGAGGCGAGAGGGCTTAATGGCCGGCCAACGACAGAGGAGTGGTGCCGCCAAAGCTGGAGCTCTCCGGTGTGGCTGGGTTGCTGGGAGGGGAGTTGAGAGGAGAGAGTGGTAGAGAGCCTGCTGGTGAGTGGTGATAAATGGAGTGAGTACGGGGAAAGAAAAAGAGAGTCCCATTGATGTCTGACGAATTTCTGTAGTAGCACGCTTCACACTTTCACACGCACACGATACGCCGTGAGTCCGTGACCGAGGTAACTAGTCAGTGTTCGCTCTGCAGCTGCCACCTGCGGCCTGCCAAGGCAAGAACAGGGGAAGCCAGGATTCTGCGACCTGCCAGTGTTTGCATCGATCGTGACAGCGTGTTTAGATGCCAAAAAAGCTGCAGTGAAATGCGTTGTAGCGAACTGAAAAGCTATGACGTTTCGTTTGTTTGTGGTAAATATTATCCTACTATTATGTAATCCAGCTTTTAAAAGAATCGTTTTTAACTACATTTCGTACTCCGGGCATTTGTCTTTTAGTGTATTTAATGCTTCAATGTGATGAGGATGTGATGAGAGTACCGGAAATTTTTGGAGAGAACACTTTGCATCGGGACCCTTAATTTATCAAAATCCATCAAACTCGGCTCAAATTCCTTCTCTCCAGGACTTTTACGTAAGCAACCCCTAAGAGTGAAATAAAATTTCGTTCAAGCCCTCTTCTCCCCATCTCTTCCCACTTGCCGCCACCACGAGATCCGGGCGCGACCAAGCTCACCGCCGACGGAGCGTGGCGTGGCCGAGCTTCGCCGCTGCCGGATCCGCGACGCGGCCGAGCTCGTGGCGGCCGGATCCACGCCACGCCCGCCGCCCCGCCTCAACCTCCACCACACGCCGCTTCGTGTCGTTCATCATCCGCCGATGTCGCCCCGTCGGGCCGTCAGGCGACGAGGGAGGCTGGCTGGCCGAGCGACAAAGGAGGTCGTTAAATCGGCGCCGATGCATAGGTCGGCCGTCAGGCGCCGATGCATAGGTCGGGCCGCCGTCTGCTGGGCCGAGCGCCGATGAGGAGGTCGTTCGTCATGCGCCGATGCTCCTCCTCTCGCTTTCGCCTCGACGGAACTCACGTGGGTCGGCTCGTTTGCCAAATTTGGGTGGGATTTGTTTAACCCGCATCTTCACCCGAATATTCTCCTCCCGGGTTCGCTCCGTCCCTTGCTGCCTCCATCCAAACACTCCAAAAATCGGTTGGACTTGTCTGGGTTGGACTTCTTCCCCCTACCAAACACACGGTTAAAGAACATACCAAATATTAACTTTTTTACTAAAACAAAGGCTAACAAGCATGTGGATAGTACTTTTCCAGACGCTAATAAGCAAATACTTCTTCCATCTTAAATTTTTGAGGGATTAAAGTTTGTTCAGAATTATATTATCTTATATTTGGCTGGGAATAATCATGGATAATCCAAATCCTATTGTAAGTGGATGCCAGTTATGATCTGATATGGATATAAATTATCTAATTATTGAAAATGGTTTATGAAGTCTTAGAATAGGATTATCTAATTGTTTAAACCTAACAAATATTCTAAAAATTAAGAATGTGAAATAATTATTGTTGCTTGTTATCAACTATTAATGTTTGGTAGCCTTATTTCTTTACTCGCTCCCTTCTAAATTATGAGATATTTTGGCTTTTTTAGATACATAATTTTGGTTATACACTTAGATGTACATTATGTCTAACTCATAGCAAAAGTAATGTATCTAAAGAAGCCATGACATCTTATAGTTTAAAACATGGAGAATAGTTACTACTACTTTAGCACTTAAGTAAGTATGATGTGTTATTAAGGTGAGGGCTAATTGAATAAAATTCAACACTATATTCTGTTTATCATATTTAGCTAGCGAGAAGTCTAGAATTGAATAGTAATTTAGAGTAGTTAAAACAATTTGTTGAAGAGTTTATTGATATTAATGCTGAAGGATATTAAGACACTCTCGAATAATAAGGTCTGCACCGGATATTGTTCCACAAAAAGCTCCAATTTTTTTTTTTTTTTTTGACAACAAAAATGTAGCTCCACTTTAATTCCATATCAAACACACAAAACTTCGGCTCTAAAACAATGATTCAATTCGAGGGCTATTTGGTGTGGGGTTGTTTGTGGTGTTGTAAAAACACACGAGGGATAATTTCCAAACAATGCCAATAGAGAACAGACAAAAACAAATAAGCTTTGTACTAAAAGTAGCTTTATTTTAGCAACTGTACTAAACAAAATGTAGCTGTAGATCACCTCCTGACAAGCCGTGGCCGTGGCGATAGGTTGCTGGGTACAATTTCTTGGGCTGAATGAGCATATCGGCATGCTGGGCTCCAACCTATTACAAACCGTTCCCTGGCAAGCAGTATCCCGACGAGGACCGTCTCAACCTGGCTGGCCAGACGAATACCGAAGTGTGTCTGAGCCAAGGCATGATGATGCGCTTCGTTGACATCGACAAGTGTGGCCTCACAATCACAATTTTGAACCTTGAGATTGCAGGCAATGACTTCACGTGGGAGATGCAAAATGTGATCAATCTCAGTGACCTTTGGGTACAACAAGGCTATCAGGTTGAGCATTTGCCATGCCGTGCACCGGAGTTCCCTGCTGTGGCAGAGAATGACCCAAATGTCCTGTTCTGCATATTGAGGGAACACGAACTTGCTCAACCTGGGAAGGTCTGGATAATCATTATTGACATGAAGCATGCGGCATTCCGGTCATGTTTCCGATATGTTGATGAGCAAATTGTCTGCTGTAATGAGGATCTTGATATGGATAGTGAGAGCTTCTGCATTGCTTCCCCACTGACTTCTCCAAGCACCTGTCCAAGTAAGGAGGTGGCGATGCATCCTTCAAAAAGAAGTAAGCTAGATATTGTAGTTGTCTTTGTCAGCCTTGAACAACAGCTCCTGTGAAGTTACACTAGTAACCAAATCTTTTTAGGTGACGGGCGAACTCGATTTTGGGTGGCGCGCATGAGCGCCCGTCGCCCCCAAGAGGTCACGGTAAATGGAGGAACATCCGTGGCGGATATTCTGTGCCAGTCGCAGTTAATCAAAAAAAAAAAAAAAAAAAACAAAAAGCCTAGACGGGCCCCGATCTGGGCCTAGCTCTGGGCCCCGATGCGCCACCGCCTGGTTCCGCCACGCCGCCGCCCGGAGGACCCGCTGCGGTCCCGGATCCGTCGCGCCGCCGCCTGGGATCCACCTCGCCGCCGCCCCGCCGCCTTGATCCGCCTCGCCCGCCGCCCAGATCCACCGCGCCACCACAGGATCCAGGAGCGCCGCCGTCGGTGGATCCTGGAGCGCCGCCGTCGGGGATCCTGGAGCGCGCGCGCTGCCGTCGTGGAGGGAGGAGGGCCGCCGTGCCGTCGGGGAAGGAAGAGAGGGGGGGCCGAGAGGGAGGGGACGCCGTCGGGGAGTGAGTAGAGGAGTGGTGGGAAGACCCAGTTGTGGGAGTAGTGCAGGCGGCCGAGAGGGAGTGAAGGATGAGAATGAGTGACTATGGAGGAGAAAACCTAGACTCCAGCATATATATGGCCCGATAAGAAGGTCGGTCTGGGCTCAGTTGCGGGCCTCGAGGTTTTTGCGTGGCGTGCCTTTCTAAAGTGCTCGCCTCGGAAAATGGCCTGATTTTACGTGGCGGGCCTTTTAGAAACGTCCGCCACGGTAAATCGATTTTACATGGCGGGCAAAATTGTCCGTCACGCAAAATAAAACAACGCCCGCCACTGTTAATCGAGCCATTAACCGTGGCGGGCAAATTAACGCCCGTCACGGAAAAGATTTTTCGTAGTCCACGCAAAATCATTTCGTTCTTAGTGTTATATTGTGATTGATTTGAGATAACAGTAGCATAGTTTGGAGTTTTATAGAGAGTCGTTTGTTGTCTAGAAAATTAATTTCATTGCTTGCATTTTGAAGATGCACTTTAGCACTGGTAGTCTGACATTTAATCTGGTACTATTAGATCGATGATGCTCGATTCGATCCTGTCAAAACCAGGTGGTTAGCCCAATGATTATTAGTTTTTTTAAATATGATGTGATCAGGACTAAGTTGGTTGCTTAGTTTTACTCGGGGAAAATATCTCGATGTCATGTTTTACTCTTACTCCATTGTTTATAGACTGGAACAATAATTCTTAGATACTTGAGAACCCCTCTGCTCTGGGTTCGTGGTTGTGGTATGTCTCTTCGAGAGCAGAGCACAAATTACCCCTATGGTTGTCCTTTAGTACTATCTCAAGTTCATTTTGTATGAAAGTTACCTCTATTGTTATCCTTCAATCCTGTTCTGAAGTTCATTTTGTATGAACTGTGTTTTTACCATTACCTTGTAATGGAAAAAGGAAGGAACGTGTCCAATCAAAGTACAGTTTTTTTTTTTCTTTGAAACTCCAATTAAAGAGTGTGTTTAGATCCCCGAAAATTGACAATCGTACCAAATGAAAAACATTGTAGCACTTTTTTCGTTTGTTTGTGGTAAATATTATCTTACCATGGCGTAACTAGCCTTAAAAAGAATTGTCTCCAGAATGTACATCTAAACTGTGCAATTAATTATTTTGTTTACCTACATTTCATACTCGGGACATACGTTTTTTGGTGCATTTAATACTTGATGTGATGAAAATGTAGGACCGCCATGTTCGGTTCTTTGAAAAGCAAACCCGAAAAAGTGGTACAAGCACCTATCACATCAAATCTCTTGACGCATGCATGGAGCATTAAATGTAGGTAAATAAAAAACAAATTGCATAGTTTGACCGAAAAGTGTGAGGCGAATCTTTTAAACCTAGTTAGTTCACGATAGGACAATAATTATCAAATACAAACAAAAAGTGCAAAGATAACAAACCCAAAATATTTCACCAACTAAACACACCGAAATTTTGAAGAAAAGTTGGGAACTAAACACACACCCAAATTACAAGTTAGAGCAACGTGTCCTTGCTTGGTACGGGAGTATAGCTAACTCTAAAACCAATTGAAACACATAACCCAATAATTGGATAAATATCAAAAGCCTTTCGTGCCCACACGGGTTAGAGCAATGTGGAATGATATACATATATGTGGAGTCTAATTCTAAGATGATTCAAAGGCATGACAATTGCTAAATAAATCTCCAAGCCGAGTTGTAGATCCCTCTGCAATGAATACGCATGTTTGCAAGTGTAAAAAAATTCAGAACCATCATTCCACGTATCCAAAGAATGTACCCCATCTAATGAAGACCTGGCTAACCAATATGGGGAAAAATCACCTGACCATCTAGTGCATTTATTTCATTGCTATTGGCATACAAAAGGCTTTAGCAGCGAGAAGGTCGACGGCAACATGATCAAAGCCCGCCGGAGAGAGAACAAGAAGCCTAATTACATGGAATTAATTGAAGGAATGCACAAACAGTCATCAGCAGCACTATAATTTCTCGAGCCATATCACCTTGTTGCCTCGCGTGCCGTTTGCCAATCGACGCAGTTGCCGGCTGTCGCCGTGCTGCTGAGAGCTGCTGCGGTTGCGTCACAGAGATCGACATGTGGCTGCACGGCATCCAGAATTATTATGGCGGCATCATGGAGAGCTGTGGCTCCACTTGCGATGATTGCGGCTCCATCTCCGTCGCGGACAATAATCGTGGCTCCGTCGCGGTGAGCTCGTTCGCCGCCGGTGGCAGTGGCACGCCGCCGTGTGGGCCTTGCGTTTGCACGTCGTCGTCCTGCTTCTTCATCGTCAGAGTATTATTAGGTGGCAGCAGCTGGGACTTGGAGCCGCCGCGCGTCATCTGCCGGTACGACTCGAGGCGTCGCCGCAGCACCTCAAGCTCGACGGCGGTGTCCATGAGCCGGTTCTCCAGGTCCTGGATCGCTCCGCAGCAGCCGCGCACGGGGTCCGCCGCGCGCAGGTTGGACTCGTACACGACGGTCTCCACGCACACGTCCCGTCTCGGCGGCGGAACCGCCCGGAGCATGCGCTGCAGGTTCTTGACGCCGAACATCCGGAGCGCGTTCCGGAACCTGTCGGGCTCGTCGTCGTCGGTCACGAAGTAGGGTTTCAGGAGGCAGTCCGCCTCGCACCTGCGGCGCTGGTGCCTGCACGCGGCGCATGACGGCGGAGGTGGCGAAGGCGCCGACGACGTGCCTCTGCTGTCAGATTCGTGTGGGGGCGAGGAAGCGGGCGCGCTGCTGCTGGTAGGGTCCAGCGCCGGAGGCGAGGACGGACCCGAGTAATACGACGGTGAGGCGGATGCTGACGAAGTCGCGCCGCCAGATGACCAAGACCACGACGGCGCACCTTGCGCCGCCGGTGGTGTTGGCATGCTGCTCCAGTGGAAGAGTAATCGCAGCCAGAGCCAGCCCACGCAGGACGCTGCCGAAGCGCCCAAGTCCCCAAGCCACCACGCCCACTCGCCGCCGGCCACTGCCGCCGCGGCTGCGTGCCCGCGCCCAACGAGCCCTCAGCGGCACCGATAGATCGGACAGCAGTCGGTCGCCGCCAAACTTCTACGCATTCGTAACTGGGTCGAATTTTATATTATTTATTTATCGGCTCAAGTGTCCATCCGTTGCAGTATTAAAAAAGATTTTCTAAAAGTCTTATACACCTATATAACAGTTTATCTTTGTTTCCCAAAAATATTAAAAAAATAAAATAAAAGCAATAATTATGGACTTTTGCTCTTATTAATCCTTTCCAACAAATTAAAAAACTAATAAAAAAACTCATCCACGCGTAAAACAGCCTCCGAACATTTGTTCAAGGAGAAGACATTCTCATGCAGATGGAAAAATTCCCTGAAGTTTTGCCTCATCCATATATATATAGCGATTATTTTTCTATTTTATCATGTTTTTTACTTTCCACGTGTTCCACGTACCCCTATTCAAAGATTACACTACTCAAGTCGCATAGCACGCCACCAACATGTGGTCTAGAAACACGAGTGAAGTTACGTTTTAGAAAAAAAAAAAGAAAAGAAAAAAATCCTCGTGGGCCGCACTTAAATTATACTCCCTCCATAGTTGAAAAAAAAAATATTTTGAAAAAGGTTTGGACAAACATTGAAAACATAAATCATGAATAACTTTTTAAGTTGTTGAGTTTAGAAATGTGAAAATCATATCAATAAATTTGTCTTGAAAAATACTTTCATAAAAGTATACTCCCTCCGTCCCTTTTAGATGTCGTTTTTGGGGTGCGTGTCGGGCCAAACTTTCTCAACTTTAACTAGGTTTGTAGAAAATACGTGCAACATTTATATCTCCGGATAAATTTATTAAAAAAACTAGACGTAAAGATCTTTTCAATGATACTAATTACTTAGCATAAATATTTATATATTTTAATATATAATTGCCGGGTAGTTTAAAAACGTTGACTTCTCGGGAAGCGAGAATGACAACTATTTAGGGACAGAGGGAGTACAACTAGCATTAGATTGAGGCATCTGTTACAATCAAACCGACTTTTTATTCATTAGCTTACATATAACTTCCTAAAAAGGTTACAGCAACATACCAAACCGGTTCACTTATTTATTATACAATCCTGCACCAAGCAGGACCATCCAACCCACTAAGTTTTACACACTCTTACTATCTAACATATCTTACAACATCCTCACAACCGCTCAAACATCATTCTCATTGTTCGATAGTGCTCTACCTCCTCCTGGTTCTTCTTCTTCACCATCACTAGGTGGTGCTATCTCCTCATTTCTGCTTCTTCCTCATTCTCATTTTCAACAACACCTCCTTCCTCCTCAACCTCTCCATACCGGTGGTTCGATGGATGGCTTCATGTAAATTGGCATTGTAAGCTTCCAACCCTTGCACTGAGCTTCTAGGGCATGAATATTTGGATGGCTAGTATCATGTCCTGCCTTTCAAACTCCCTTTCGTGAAGTATATTGAATACAACTTGGCGACATTCTTCATAGTCCAAATCACGCCGTTCCACTTCACCTTGCGGATCACTGTCGTAAGGTAGCATCCTCATTGGCTCCAAAGAACTTCGTCAACTCTTGATGAGCCTTCCTACTTCGGCTTGGAGATCAATAATGCGTGAAGTGCCTTCGCTCTAGCTCGTTTGCTTCCTCGCCAATTCTCTAGTAAGCCTTTGTATTTCGGTGATAAATTAGGCCTACTATTGCCGCCGCTAGCATCATCATGCCTTGGAGCAAGTTGGTGTCGAGGAACTCCTTTGGGTCCCGTCTTCTTTGTTGGGGTCTGCTTAGTACGGGCCATCCTATAGAAAGGAAAGATTGGATTAAAGGATGGATCAAAGGGATTATCAGGTTAGCAAGCATAGGATTGATATACCTAACCCAAACCTCAATTAAGGGGAAAGTGATTAACAAGTTAATTAAGCATGATGCATGAATCGAACTTATTTAAACTATGCTTAAACGAAACTTATTATATAGGGCAATATGATATGTTACTCCACTACAAAACATTTAAATTATAAGAAAAGATTTACAAATTGATTCAAGATAAGTTATAAGCAATTTGGACCAAATTAAGAGTTTAAATTAATTTGACTCAAATCATTTTGAAGTTTTGTAAAATAATACTACAAGAATCGGTAATGATCATGCTCGTACCAACCGTAATGTAACCTCCTAAATTACAGGGCCCACATGCACTTATCATTGTCATTAAGACCTCGATCATTATGCACGAAGTTCCCAATAATCTAGAAAGTGCTATTAATCTTCCGAATAGGATCTCATTAACAAGTCACTCCAAGTATTACAACACTTTATTCAAAATATCTCGTGAGTAAACGGCGGAAGGATTACATAACCATAATTTTACAAACCATTTATTCAAATACACAAACTTAAGTGTCATTATTACAAGCCCGATATTATTGGAGTAACATTATACAAATAAACACCGATAACCCTGCCCGAGGGTTCAACACTACTCGCCCTCTTCTTTCTGGTATTAACCGTCATGCAAAGAGGGACCAAAACAAGCCTCGCTCATGATCAGCTCCCGCAACAAGGGTCAAAGAACCCCGAGTAATGGAGTACTCAACAAGACTTACCCGACTAAAAGAAAATAGGAGAAGACTCGGGAATGCTTTGGTCTTAGGAGTCAAGGTAAGACTTTAGCAAGAATCAAGAACTCTTTTTGCGAGAAAAGCTTACTAAAAGTGTATCCTTACTTTCAATATTTTTATTTCAGATTAGTAACTCATATACTCTAGATTATCCTATTCTAGAACAATCATATTCTCTTATTCCAACTCTCTCTTTTCTTAAAAACATAATCCATCATTTACTACGATGAAGGTCGTGGAATCGGGTCTCCTTCTCCGAGAAGCAACGGCGATTCATGAACCGATTATACCCAAATTGGGATCCCTAACCACACGACATATGTAGTACCCAAACTTGCATATATCAACCTTTTTTCAGATTTGTCCAAAACGGGAACGAGGCTGCGCCACCCGAGAGCACGCGTACTCCACCTCCCTACCCCCGTCCTAATGACGGTTTGACCCGGTAGGGTGGGTACACGCTACTCCCGCCATCTCTCCACTCCCAAAGGCGTGGTTGCCATTCCCGATTTGGCTCCACCGAGATCCGGCTTTACCGGAGTATGTGGCTAGTTAGGGTCGATCGACTGGGGTGATCCCATCGGGCGTGCCATTGACCAAAAAGGTCTCGGGCGCATTATGCGTTCAACACGCCCGATTTCACTCGAGGCCAAACAACGGGACGGTCCTTAAACGACCAACACGGGACAAGCACGGCTAGGTATCCCGCCGGCTTTCAACCCACGCCCCGTCCCGATCTCAAATTCATCACTACATCTCTTTCTTTTTTTCGAAAAAAGTACCATCTTCTTAAATAAAACATTTTGATGAAAAAGCTTTAACTAATTAAGCGAGGGCTAAGCATCACTAAGCATTTTCGAAATAAACGGGTTATCAAGGATGGTATTGAAATAAACAAGGATGGTAATGCAAAGCAATTAGGTTATCACTCAACTTCTAATTACTTAATGCAACAAAGCATAGACAAAAGTGATATAAAACTTTTAAAACATCAAGAAAGGGTTTAATGTAACCGGGCTTGCCTTCGTTGACGGAATAAACTAGTTCTTGAAAAACCCGAGAAATCCGAACCCGCTTAATCGGATAAAGAACCTCCTCGGGGACCGGCTCGGACTTGACACTCTCGAACTCGTTCACTACACGAAATAATGTATGCCTCAACATGATGCCATATATTTAAATATGATGCTTGCAGGTGCATGAAATGATAACAACTTGAGTACAACTTTCCTTCACGATAAAGTTGCAACCCAACAAAACCAACTTGTTGAACTACTCTACAAGATATCATCACCATTGCCTAAGGAGTTCTCAAGGACCACTTAATTGTGATATGATCCAAGTTTCACAAAACAACCCAAAAGTCACACAAAAACCTAATTTATTTGACACTAAACAACTTATAACTCACATGAAATAATAGAGCATAGAATAGAAAATAATTTAAACTTGTCAAAACGACTCCAAACTTTTTATACAAATAGAACACATCATAAAACAGTACCAAATAAATTTTTATGATTTTTGGATAAATATTTTATTTTCTAAAAATCATGGAAGATGCCTTTTTCAATTAAAATTTGTATTTTTAAATCATGCAAAAAACTACTCAAAATCAAAGTTTCAAATTTTTCATGGATTCATATACTCATAAGAAGCTTCTACAAAAATTTTCAGAATTTAAGGAGCTATTTTCAAATTTCTATGAATTTTGAAAGAATCAAGACTATTCAAAAGTAAAGAAATTGATAAATCAAATTTTAAAACAAAATGACTCTCGGGCCGATTCCAGCCCGTTATCCCAGCGGCGCCCAACTTTGTGTGGCCCAGCCTGTTGCTGACAGCAGGCCGGCCCAACCGGCCCGGCCGGCCGGCATTGATGGGCCGGCGTTTGGGAAGTCATAAAGCTTCGGCCGGCGACGAGGCCTCTCCGACGACGCTGCTTGGCTCTACGCGGATCCCTCGACCTCGCGGACACGATGATGCCCGAAACCCTACACCTAAGGCATCGGGGCACCATCACCGCCGGGCATGGCGGCATCGGCGGCGCGAAGGCTGACGGCAAAGGCTCGGCGGAGCGATTTCCGGCGACACGAGGACCACCGGGCGAAGTCCGCACCATCGGGGCGAACCCGAAGTCCTCACTAAAACAAACTTAAACGACTCTACACGGACGCATTTACGCTGCGGGCGGAGCGGCAAGGCGGAGCTCATTCGTCGGCCGTGTTCCGGTGGCACGGGCGCGGCTATGACCCAACGGGCCCGGCCGAGTGCGAGGCGGGAGCTCACCCGGTTGCGGTGCGCCACGCTGGTTTGACGGAGGCGAGACGGAGGGTGATCGGCGGCGAGGCGGCGGCGGTGATGGAAAGACGGTGGCAACGACGGCGTTCCAGCGGCTCCCGTAGGGCAAAACGAAAACCGGCGAGCGCATCATGACCCACGGCGTCAAGGCGAAACTAGGCGCTAGTCGGGTTTTCGTGAAGCTCACTAAAGCGGTTGTCGGCGGCGAGATGGGCGGCGGCGCTCGGACGGAGATGGAGAAGCGGCGACGCGCGGATTGCTCGGGCGATGAACTTCGTCACTAGCTAGCTCAAGCGATTGCGCAACTAAGTTGCGTAACACGATGACAAGGTCAAATTTTGTGGATTGAGCTCGGCGGCTTAATTAAGGCGAGGGGGGCGGAGGCGGTTTCCCCGGCGGCGGTGGAGGAGAAAGAAAAGTCGACGACGGCGCCGGCGGTGGCTTATATAGGGCAAGGGATACATGGACAGGTGGTCGGGCGATGTTATGGGCCGGCCCGGTGGCCGGTGACGTGCGAGGGCGGCCGAAGGTGTGAGAACGGCCACGCGCGACGCCCGGCGGCCGGCCGGTATGGAGGAAGAACAGGGGGTTTCCCCGCATTAATCGTAGCTCTCTCTCAACCCTAGTTTTCTGAATTTCATCAAATTCTCCTCAAATTTGAACTGAACTTGAAAAACTCCAAAAAGTGACTTAGGCTAAATTTTCAAGATCTACAATTTTCATAATTGGAAGATTTTCAAAATCAGCCTCTAAATATGACTTTTGAAATGCAGTTCAAAAATTTTGAAATTTGAATTCAAAATTACTTTTAAAATCATGTAACAACTTGAAAAACTTTGTACATGACTTTTGCTCATCTCAACAAGATCTACAAACTAACTTTTAAAACTTTTTGCAAATTTTGCTTAGATTTTGAAATATGGTTTTTAAATCAAAAGGGGACAAAACCCTAATTTTGGTATTTTCAAAATTACTCTAAATTTTTGAACTAAACTCTGAAAACTCAAAATACTATCTTTGTTCAACATTGAAAACTCTACAAAATTGCTTTAATAACCATACCCAAATTCTTTATAAATTTTGAATAAAAGAAAAGGGGGTAAAAGAAAGAATGGAATTTAGGGTTTTCGGAGTTCAATTCAAATTTGAATTTGATCCAATTTCAGATTCCCAACCTATACTATCCAACCATCATCCAACATCACACTTAGGATCAAAAACATAAATTAAAATTAAATCACTCTAAAGTTTCTTAAGCACAAACATTCTCTAAAATATAAACTCATTTTAATTTCAATGCATTTCAAATTTTCTAATTATGCATGCTTTATGATAAACATGATGACATGGCAAGATTTTAGTTGAGTAACACCAGGGGTGTTACAATGTGACACCCTCGCCACGTGAAGATGCTCGTCGTGCGCTTAGTTGATCGAGGAGATCTTGGTCAAGCGACCGCCACCTTTGATCGTCAGCCCCCAAAAGTAGCCGGTGCCGACCAAGCGGCATCCTCTATCAAACGGAGTACTCGGATTGCCTCCGGGCCGTTGTTGTACATTCCGACCTCTAGGCGATCGCGAGGTATCGCTCAACATGAGGTTGGGCATCGCACCGCCGGCGTCAATAGTGTGTCCAACCTCAAGGGGGCACGTGACGCTATCATCGGTGGGAGCTTAACGTCGGCCGCATTGAAGCCGTGGATGCGTACTTCATGGCGACCAATCGCTTGTCCATTCGAAAGCTCTCCTAGGACATCGGCGTGGGCTCAAGAAATGGCGCGAGAGGGACGCCGCTTTGTAGGTTATAGCGCCGTTCCTTGCATGGTCGTAGTCCTTTATGTAATATCTAACCTTTGTTGTCCGCGGTCCGGCCTTTGATTTGTGAGTCCTATGTTGGTGCTTATTTTTTAGCGCGTTGTTTATGCGTTTACTTTCTTCTTCTTGATGCAATGATAAGCAAAATTTTTACGTATTGAAAAAAAAAAATATATGAGCTTTGTAAAGAATCTAAAACCATACGCACGCATTTGAAGGGAATGACACAAGAAAATGGCTAGAGACATCGGGACACGGCCGGCGAACGAGGGGACAACATTTAAAATGGTACACCATCCAACCCATAAGTATTTGCACATGTAAGATTGTGCATAGAAATTGTAGGGCACCTCCCGCGTGGAGGTCGAACCAAACCGACACACCAAAATGTAGTTCTCTTCTCTCCTCTCGCATGCGTAAGTTGCTTGCATGCACACTAGCCCAGCTTATTTTATTCTCTTGGTTCGAATCGTCTAGCTTTGAAAACTAACAACCATGGTTCGACACACCGGAGTGTCCTCGGTTCGCTTTACCCTACCCTCGGTTCGCTTTACGCATACACTTTACATGTGCGCAGAGGCATGGGTTGACGAAAGAAACCCTGGGTCCAGGAAGGATAGAAGTCTCCAACGCTAGAGACGGCACGACTGGCTGAGTGGCTGGCACTAGTGAAGGTCTAATGTTGTACCCTGAGTATGTCACATACTGTTGTGATAGCCTACGTGTACGTTTAAACATGGAAAAAAAATTGAATCCTAAACATGCATTTCAACCTAGGTACCCTGCTACTTTCTCCGTTCTTAAGTACTTTTTGTTCATAAAGCATGTCACAACAAATAAGTGATATTTTGCACAAATGTTTTCGTTAAAATAAGTGGTCAAACTTGTTGAAAAAGTCAAGCGAATTATAATTTGGAATGGAAGTATACTGGTTTGACAACTCAGGGTAACACGTATGTATTCTGGGCAATGCATAATCCGAGAAAAAATCTGTCTCCTCTCAGTTCTCTTGCGTCTAGACACAAAACGTCAACTTGTATTTGAAAATAATATGAGTTCATTCAAGTACTTATACCTCCGAAGACATTAATTAACATAAAGAAAAACAAGAAAAAAAGAACAATTTTACAGATATAGGAGTATATGTTGAGAACCCGATCCCCGTAGGCCCCTAACGACATTTGTGTATTTCGATCGATTTCATTTGAAGCAAATTAACCAAACCCATCCATGCGTGCCCCCATCCTATGAACAACCAACGACGACGTTATTAATTATTTCCTATTTTCCTCCCTTTCATGATGCTCATTAGCTCGTAGTCGTAGCTAAGCGACGCTGTATGTAGCAGTCTCTGATCCATCGTGGTGCCCTTTATAAAATTACGTGACGAGGATGAGCCCTCGGTGATGAGCGAGTCGGCGAGGACCTGGTTGGCCGCCTCAGACGGGTGGACGGCGTCCCAGAACACATAGGCCGTGGCGTTGGGACACGTCCCGACCGACTTGGGGTTGCAGAGGAGCACGGTGGTCTCGACCGTCCCCGTCCCACAACACCCTCGCCGGGCCTCCGTGAACCCCTGCGCCTGCGGGTCCGTAGCCAGGTCATAGAGCGGCGTGTAGATGTCGAACACGGCGATCTTGAGGTCCGTGTACCGCCGCGCCAGCGCGTCGACGGTGGCGTTCATCTTGCCGTTGAAGTTCTGCGCGTCGCGGTTGAGCCTCGACACGCAGGCGTTGCTGCCGTGGCCGAACAGCGTGATCGCCGCCGGCAGGCAGCCCAGCGGCGGCAGCGACGTCACGCCGACGCGCCGCGCGCCCATGCCGTAGAGCTGCTGCACGGTGTTGCTGAAGATGCCGATGAGGCGGTCCGAGAACTGGTCGGCGGTCTGCGTCTTGTATAGGAACGGGTTGATGTAGTAGTTCTGGATGAAGTCGCTCGCGCCCGCGCTGATGATGTATAGCGCGCCGGTGATGATGGAGTGCGCCTGACCGGCGCCGCCGGCCACCGCCGATAGCTTCGATTGGTACTCCTTGAAGTACTCCAGCTGCTCGGACAGCGGGATCGCGTGCTGCAGGGCCGGCCACACACACACATTTTATCATCTATGCAAGATCTTGGAGGTTCACTGGTGAGTGATGAGGATACTTACATACATGAGTGCCGTGTGGTCGTAGTAGCCGGACCCCGCGGACGCGAAGTTGGCGCCGATGAGGAGGTTCTGCCCTGACGCCTGTGGGCTGAGGTACGCAGCAGGGTAGGTAGTGAACCCCAACGTGTCAGCTGCAACAACGCAACCACACCAAGTCCAAAGTTGTGATTGAGTTGCATTTCATCAGAAAAGGGAATAATAAGCTTGAAGAACCCGTGGAACAGAGAGCTACCAGTGATGTCGGTGGCCAGCTTGCCGTTGCAGAACCTGCCGGTGGCGACGTGGTTGGCGAAGTCCCGGCCGTAGGGAGGAAGTTGGCCTTGATGAGCGTGTGGAGGTAGTCGTTGTTGCCGACGTCCACCGTCGAGTCGCCGAACGTCATCACCGCCGGCACCAGCGGCTGCGCCTCGCCGCCGCGGGGAACTCCCGCCACGAACAAGAGCGCCACCAGCAGCAACCACCTCCCTGCACCTGTAGAGCCATCATCTGATTGCTCTCAGCTCTGATTTGAAACACTCCGACCACACGCAACGCACGTCCTGCCCTGGTGTAACTGTAATGAAACCGGCCGTGTCTTGTGTGAGCTTTATAAGTGACGACCAAGCTGTGGTGACAGGCACCCCGGCTGGCCGGCCTTAATCAGCAGGGCCCAGCTGTCTGTCACTGGGAGTCGGTGCACAATCTCCTTCCAGAACACCGAGGTGAGCAGGGCACGCACTGTGGCCACGCCGTGTCGAAACGGGAGAACCGCCGAGCACTGCCCTGCGCTGCATTGCATCCCCGCCTTCGATTCGATTCTCCCATCTGCAACTGCAATGGCGACTATTTATTAGGGTGATATGATAGGGAAACACGGCGGTGGTTGAGACGACGACGACGGCACGGCACGACGCTGGCTGCTCTGCTGCTGTGACGAACTGACGACGCAGGCACTGGCACGCGCCAGAAATGTTGAGGATGAGGAGCGGCAACAGCTACCAGGCAACCACTGGGTGAGTTATTGCACATGTTGTGGGCAACACGGGCATGGATTCTGCGGATGAGGCTGGAGCTCGTGCACAGGGTTCAGTCCAACCGGAAATGTCCGGCAGGAGCAGTGGAATGGAGCACCAGTGGTCCTGTTCCTGTGATGAAGAAGAAGAAGAAACAAGTGCAGAGGATCATTGGAGCTGTTAACTACTTGGAATAATGGAGAATAGATTATACTTGCAGATCCTCTCAAGTACTACAGGGTTGGGTTCCAGCTTGGAAGGCTTTATCACCATTGAATCTGAAAAAAATTTGCCCAATGATGTTGCTAGGCTGCCCCAGCAGACCTGTGAATGACTTCCTTCAATGCTTCGTGCTTGCCAGCGATCTCCATACAGTATCTATACCAGCTGACCAGACATAGTATCTCTTCAGTCTTCACCAACATCATACATTACTCTACTGAACAAGACACGGCCATGTGTTACAACTGTTATGGATAGGAATGGGATCAACTAATCCTAAAAAATGCTGCGAGTTGGTGCATGGATGCACCAAGAGAATTCCTAGAAACAGCTAACAACATGTCACGTTTTCATCCAAGCTAAGATGAGCCTATACGGTTAGTACCTAACAAGGATCATGTGGATTTTTGACATATTATACCCGTATTTTTGTAGATGCCATGGCTTTAAATGGCTGCCCTCCTGTCCACTACTCCGTATATGGTACTAGCTGGCACTATGCTCATCACATTACTTCTGAACTTCTCAGGGTGATAGTACTGTAATTAACATCAAAAAGGTACTACGGAGATATCAACGACTTGCATTGGTTCATCAGTTCATCGATCTGTATGAAATAAAAAACCATGGATGTACCAACAATAGGCTTCAAGATGTACTATAACCTATTATAGTAGAAGAAGAAAAACTCAAAACTTTAGTGTGAAATTAGGCAAACTGGTATGGTATAAAACAGGACAGGATAAAGCCAGTGAGGACTGACGACAACAAGATCAGGTGAAATTTATACATAGAAACATTTTGTTTCACTTTTTGCAACCATGGCACTATGCTCATCCAAACAAACTTTCCCAAAATAAGAACAGGATTAGGCATAAACACTCAAGCCAAAGCAAAGTTTTTCGCTGCCTAATGTCGAACTTCTGAATTTAGTCAGCCGATGCCTCTATAAATATTTGACTTGAGTACACGTATTCATATGACGGTTAAATTTCTTGAAATTCCTTTTTGCAATGTTATGATGTTCCCTCCATTAATAAACATGGCATGGTAGAAATTAATATCTGCTTATATTAAATATGTTTATATGGAAACATTCAACACACCTTATAAGAATACAATGCCCACTAAATTCAACTAGATTTTAGACTGTATATTTGAATAAAACTAGGTAGATCTGAATTTGACTTAAGATAGTGGTCAGATTGATTTGGATGTGAAAATGACAAGCAAGAAGTATATCAATAAATGCAAGAGCTGTAAAGTAAATTTATCTTCGAGCTCAATTATATGGATAGATATTGAAAGGTACACCATATCTAAAAGATAATCAATATCAACATGCATCAATTTCTGCTGTTTCATAGAAGAAAAACAGGGTCTCGTCATACTAACTGAATTTTCCATGGTCTTTGAACTAAAGAAATAATTTCACTTGCATCCCATCATGGTTTATCCAATATCCATCAGGATGTGTTTGATCCCCATGCATGCTGAGATGCAGGGGTGATGACATCAACAAAAAAAAGAATATAGTAAATTGAGTATCATGTAAACAGCAAGAGGTAACAGATATTCAGAGTTCAGAACTAAGACTTGCAAAATGCTAAGGTAACAAGCAAGACAGGTTTATGCATACAGAGAGGTAACAGAATCAATTGTTCAAATCATCCCACGTGGAACAACAAAATGAAAAGGGACATACAAGACAATGTTTAATTAGCAGAAAAAACAGTTGGGTGTCACATCGGTGTATTCATACTTCTACAACAAGACAACCTTCTTAATTTCTTTTAAAACAGCGCAATACAGTTCAGTGCATTGAACAAAAAGAGAAGGGAAAACAGGAAAGACCATTCATCATCATAGACTAAGTTATGAAGCAGTTGAGCAGGTTTCATCATAATTGGCATTTATTCATAAGAAGAAGAGTTACATTCTTACAGGACCCATTAACTCTTAAATACAAAGGACAATGACATTTGTGCAAACAGCGATAGTGCAGCTATCATCATGAAACATACAAGAATGGAGACATCCTTTGCCTTATAAAACAATGAGTCAACAAGAAGAACATTCAACTGCCACAATCATTATTGAAATGCTTTGCATTGTACTTTGAGGTGCAAGATTACCTGAGCATACTAAGGTTCAGTAACTCGGAAAGCCTACATAAACTATATAAAATGCATAACATAAGCTTTACTTCCTCATCCGGTTACTTAAAACCATGCACTCATAACAGAAAAATTGTCACTACATATGGACATATTTGTCATAATGAAGATTAAACACAAAGGGCGAGCAAATCCTTCGCTGTCAATCAATAGGATCAACATCCAAAAGAACTCGTACGATCAGAAAATGGTCCAACATACGAGTGTGGGTTGAGGCCAATGGCCACGTTTCGCACATGCTCTACGGCAGGTTCAGGCCTTCAGCCGCTGGCCCTCTGCGACCTCCTCTCATGCTGCGCCCATGGCAAGAACGGCACCGCCATGAGGCCAGACACCTCCCAAGGCTTCCCACCACCTTCCTCCTGCGCACCATCGCCTCCGTTCGTCATCCCACCATTGGAACTGAACTCCGCACCATCAACTGCAGACGCGCGTTGCATCACCTCCCCGTCTTCCCAAGCTCTCGCCTTGGGGTCACCATTGCCCACCACCACCGCCAACAGCTTACCCGCGCCGTCCTCTCTCTCCACTTCACGCCCCGAATCCGGCGGTTTGGGCTTGAACAAGGCGACGCCTCGCCCGCAGCCCGGCGGGTACCTCCTGACGGCCGAGACGCGGGGGGACGGTCACCGCCGCGGCGGCGGCGGCGGCGGCTTTCCATCCGTTCCTCACGCCGCGATAGGGCGCCTCGGCCCCGAAGGAGGCGGTCGCTGGCACTGGGAGGGTTCGTCTTGCCTGTGGTGGGGCGGTAGTGGTGGCCGCGCGCACGGAGGGGTTCGGGAGTGTGGGTTTAGTTTTGGCGGCGGCGGCGGCGGCGGCGGTGGTGGTTGTTGGAAGTTGGTGGTACGGTGGAGGCCCGCCGCCGCGGCGTTGTGGTGGCGGCCGCAGCCCGGTGGGAAGCGGCGGACGGCGGAGACCGAGGGCCGGCGGTTGCTGGCGAGCATCGTGACGGTGAGTGTGGAGGCGAAGATTGCAGAAGGATTTCATTGGGGGTCCGACAGTTGTCTTTTTCCCATTTTTTCCCCAACATCAAATTCAAAAAGTACATCTTGAGAACTTTGTGACAAAAGGCGATATTTGTGCCCAATCTCATGCTATAAGTATTTTTTTACGGCACATGATATAAGTATATTATAAGTTCCTATATTAATAAAATTATTATTGTTTCCATTCAAAATTACAGTTCACTTTAGATTTATTCCGAGTTAGGACAACGTCTATTTTTAAAAAAAAAAAACTATATTATACCATCTACAACTAGAAATTATACCAAGCAAATATGGCCTTTATATATATGCTCATAAAACCTAGCATCTCCCGTTCTCCCCCCTCTATATTCTCCAAGACCATGCGTTGAGATCTGAACTTTGGTGGCGCGATGATGATGATCATGGTCATGAACCATGAACAATCCCGTGACTTGCTACAAAACGGCAGGCAATCCGGCACAGACACAAAAGGAAGAATATGACAGAGACAGATGCAAGTTAGTACGCCAAGGGCGCAATAATATGCACATTTTTATTTTGAGAAAAAACGATAAATGCCTTAGTAGGGCTTTGCCAATCATTATAACTTGCTAGCATATTTCTGAAGGCTCCACTAAATAACTTAGCCCTCTATTTACAACATTAGATAACACGAGAGTCAACAGTAAATTAGAAAAAAAAAATAGGAATACAATGCAGTACAAGGAGATTTCTAAGAGGATAAAACATATAGTGCTAAACTACTAGTGTACTGATCAACTGAATAATTAGCTCATTTTTATTGGAAAACTGGATTAAAAAAGAAGAGCCAGTATATTTTGGACTCCTGGGCCAAACACGCTACGTGGATAAGACCAAAACTCGCTAGCATCTAGGCCTGCTCGATTCGAGGCCCAGACGAATTTCTAGGCCCAAAACAGGTCCGGACCGCGTTTACTTTGTCTGCTCTACTCCAGTTCACCCCGCCGGCCTCTCCTCGCCTGCTCTCTCTCTGTCTCTCTATCGGCGATGGCTGGGCGACCGCCGCCGCTCTACGCCAGGTCTTCCGGGCTCACCGATGCCTATGGCAGGACCTATCCCAGCGAACCAGGTATGCCCACCCCTTCTCTTCCCTTCCTGAATGAATCCTGATGCGCGAAACCGAGCACCCAAACCCTAACTACCCTAAGCTATTTGCCCGTCTGTCTGTGTTCGGATCTGATCTAATCGCAAGTGCGTGTATACATGTATACGAATTGTTATGCCTACTAACTTTGATTTTATTTTTTTTAAAAAAAAACATCGGGTGTGGTGTGCATTTGTATACCCATGCCCTTCCCTTTACTCGGCCCGCACTGAAACTTGGTAGAACAAATTCAATTCATGTGTAGTTATTACTGACCATGGTCTGTGATGTACAATCGCAAGAGTACTGTGTAAGACCGATTTTTCCTGATGACTGTTTTTGCATGATGGAAGTATTACTCCCAGCATCTACATTAATATGTTAGCTGTTGGATATTTTGTTTCTTGAGTTTTTGACATGATGACTGAGTGAGTGACATTGGATATCTGATTGCTATACCAAGCTACTAATAAGTAACGTTTTTTGAGTGTTACGTTTTGAGTAAATTATTAATTTAGTTATTTGTAAGACTACTTTTCAGGCCGAAGTTATACACTTATACACTATGGAGATGATTATAGTACTCTGATACAATTCCATGCAATGAGACATCCTTCATGCTTTTTTTTTTTTTTTTTTTTTTGTCTTGAGTTTTGCAATGATGTTTGTTCTTGGATTAGAACTGATTGACATTTTTTTTTTGGGTTTCACTGGCTAACTTCTTAACTTCATTTGATTGGCAGATCCCCGAGCTGTTTATCCTAATTATCATGCACCCGAGGGCTCTATAGCAGCTTATTATGCTACTAGACCTTCTGTTCTACCGGGTGGACCAGATGGTCTTAGAAACGATGTAATACAACTCAACTTTTGGAGGATTCAGAGGCCTTTGTTTGACAAATAACTTAGTTTTGATCTACAGGTAATGTTGGCACATAGACCGTATGGTTATGATGCTCCAGGAGTGACCACTCCTGCTTTGGCTGGCCTAACTGGACCACCTGTTGGGGCTGTGGCACAAGGGTCTAGTGGTTTGGATGACCCGTCTTTGGCTGGACTGAATGGACTAGCTCCACAAAGGGCACTGGGACCTAGTCTTGCGAAAGAAGAACTGGATGTAGTAGGGAGACGTTCTTATGTAGGCACAAGTGCTAGTATTCCAGATGTTGAGCACCACAGCTCACTTGCAATTGCAAACTGTGATGGGCCCTCGGAAAATGAATCCAACATTCTTTTTTGTTGATTGTCTTCCTACTGATTGCACAAGGAGAGAAGTAGCTCGTATCCTTCCCGCTTAGTATTATTCTGCATCATATTTCTTCATCTTTATAAGTTTCATTTTGAAAGCCTTGACTTTTTTGCTGGAAGATTTGTTCCGTCATTATGATGGCTTCAAGGACATCAGAGTAGTGCACAAGGAGCCCAGACGTGTAAGTGCTTGCCTTTTCAATGCATCATCTCTTCTCACTTGTAAAAACGGTTTAATTCTTCTTTGCTAGAATGCTACATGTGCATTCTCTTGTGAATCTGAGCATTTGCACTTGATTTCTTGGCTTACGTTAAAGATATGGTTTATATAGTGCACTCATTTTCAAAAGAGCTGCGCTTTTTATTAGGGTAAGAGGGGCGCACAAATTATGAAGATGAAAACAAGAAACTACGCAAGCCACAAGGGGTCCTCATATGGATCTGAGATGCTTAGCACCCATTTCTACCCACAGCCTGACAATTATCCTTGACTTGGCAAATGAGTTCTGTCACAACCTTTTTCCATTTTGTTGGAAGATTAGAGATCCTTGCATTGCTGTCGTTTCATATTGTGCTGATGGTTGTCCTTATTACTGCATGTCCACTTGACATAGATCCATTTTGCCATGTCCATCACATTTAGAGTGTTTCTACTTTCCAGTAGCTGGCCATACGTCCATGACATTGTGAGTCCACCAAATTGGGGTTATTTCCTCTTGGTGTGGTTGTTTTCTAGGAATGGTGCCTGCGTCTAGACTGCTACTGCATTCCAGACATCTAGGAGTGATGCAGTTGAGCACAGATGATAAGGTGTGGCCAAGGATTGTATGCATTATGGGGCAAAAAAATTATTTTGGGGCCCTGCCCTGGCTAGTACCCATCAGCTGGCAATATCTTTCCTTGGACTACTAACCAAGCAAAGAACACGCATTTTGAGGTGGTGGTGGTGGTGGTGGGGTGTGTGTGTCGGGGGTCCAAGGCTTATATGATCTTCATGAAATCTGGCTAAAAAATAGATGTACTAAAAAATTAAAGCGTCTTATAGTTTCGAATGGATGGAGTAGTAGGTATCTAGGGATATGGTCATATGAACAGAAATTATGTTAAAGTTACACTCACAGTAAATAATCCAATTACTCCCTTAGGTTTGACCTAAAAAAAAACTCCCTTAGGTTGGGCTACATCTAGATAATCTCCTAAAATAGTCTATATCCCTTAATTAACAAGGTTTCTGTTTTCTAGTTTTCTCCTTATCATAGTCATTTACAAATTTTGTGAAGTGTTAGAGAATGTTAAAAATGCATCATAAGTTTTGCATGTCCACTTGACATAGATCCATTTTGCCATGTCCATCACATTTAGAGTGTTTCTACTTTCCAGTAGCTGGCCATACGTCCATGACATTGAGTCCACCAAATTGGGGTTATTTCTCTCTCGGTGTGGTTGTTTTCTAGGAAGGGTGCTTGTGTCTAGACTGCTACTGCATTCCAGACATCTAGGAGTGATGCAGTTAAGCAGAGATGATAAGGTGTGGCCAAGGATTGTATGCATTATGGGGCAAAAAATTTTATTTTGGGGCCCTGCCCTGGCTAGTACCCATCAGCTGGCAATATCTTTCCTTGGACTACTAACCAAGCAAAGAACATGCATTTTGAGGTGGTGGTGGTGGTTATGATCTTCATGAAATCTGCAGTGGTTTTGTTTATGACACTGAGATCGAATAAATATTCTTTCCCTACATGGAAACAAAACAATTTTTTAATGAACATATATGGAATATGAAAGTACTTGTGCAATATATTTATTGTATGTATGTAAAACCACTGTCAAATACGCTACTCTAATGTATTTCTTTCTAGGCCATTTCTTCTAATCCTTAGGTGCAGACGTTAACATCTGCTGCTCGTTATGTAATCACAAAAGCACAGAGCCTTATTCCATACTTTGGTGACTTATTACTGTATTAGCGGTGGTGAACTTTCTGGTGCCAGCTTTTAGTGTTATTTTGGATTAACTTAATGCATATTATTTTCATGCTGCTTCTTGCAGAGTGGTGACAAGGCTTATGTTCTGTGCTTTGTGGAGTTTGAGGATGCAAAAAGTGCCTTGAACCTATGAAAAAGTTACAAGGTTCCAGTTCTATTTCCTTTGGGCTTTCTGGTTTGTTCATGTTTTCATTCTGCATATTCTTTGTGGTAGAGTGGAGGCATATTCTTTATTTGCACAATATATAGTTTAAATATGACCTTTCAGGGGTAGGAAACATACATGCAGTCATCTTAATGTAAATCCTTTAATATCCTTGCTGTGCATGGGTAGATTCCTTTCCAGCAGTCTAGGGACAGTAAGCCTATCTCTTTTAGCATGTCAAGTATCAGATAAGTTTGCTGAGACCAACTTCCACCTGACTGATGGTTTTATTTTGCAGGATACCACTTTGATGAACGGAAGCCTGACAGCCCTCGTCTTATGATCCAATTCGCCAGGTTCCCGTTCACTTTGCCTGCCGCCCAAGATCATCATAGGAAACGGTAGCAGTAGATGGTCTATGATGAGCCTGTATGTAACTATTTTAGTGAGCAGTTAAATGAAGATGCCTACCGTCAGGAGTCTCGTGTGAACAAACCAACGCATGGAATGATAGGAAGGAATGTGCCTTCTTTTTCCATCAAGGACCTTTTGTTTCCATCTACCATCAAATATGCTGGCGATAATGGGCATGCAATTTGTCTGGTGGTGAGCAATGTACATGACGGCAGGTAAATAAATGCCAAAAGCTTCAAGTATTCTATCTATGAGGATGACACCTTTGTCGTGGACGGTGATCTGATCCCAGTACCTCCACCAAGATCCAGACTCCAGAGCTGTCACTCTTTAGGCAAGTATTTATAAGCAAGTTGCTGTCCAAGTCTTTGGTATCCAGCCCGAAAGCCTTGGCCAGATGTCACGGTCACTCAGCTCCACATCCTTGAGAATCTGAAGGCGGCGTGCCGACGACGGAGAGGTCAACGGCGACCCCGGGTCGGCGACGAGGACCTGCTTGTCGGGCGCATCCCGCCGTCGCCATCACCGTGGACGGAAACTCGCCGGAGTCTGAATCTGTGGTTCTGGGAGAGGTGGAAAATCTTGCCGCAATTTCCAGGCTACCGTATCCGTCGCCAAGTGCCAACGTGTTTGCCGTGGCCACCAGGCACCAGTCTCCGGTGGCTTGGTGACGTTTTGCTTGTGAGGTCAGTCCGGCCTGTCCCTGTTGCTGGTTGCTGATGGTAACCGAACCATGGTTACAGTTGCTGCTTGTCAGTGCCACCCATGTCTGAGTTTATCCATCCAATCCATCCATGGTTCAAGGGGCCATCCGATTTTGGCGTTTGCAGAGACGATAGGGGAGGGAGGGATGACACCATCATAGATACCACTTGCACAGTTTGATGATGTTCCACGAATCCACGGCACTAGAAAATGCACTGTTTGATGATGTTCCAGGGCACTAGAAAAGCATGTTGCCAATGATTAGTGTAGATACGGCGGTGGTGGCGGCGGCGCCGCTCTGGGCCGCCCAATCCGGGACTCTGGAGGTTGGAGATTGGAATGGTGCAGCCCTGTCATTGGCACGAAAGCTATCTTATCTGGTGCCGTCCATGCCAGGGCATACTGACGCTCGCTTCCAGGATCTAGAGAAGGTAGTAGAGGTACCATCAAGCCTTGAGTCTTGCAAAAGTAGACAAAATAGTCGTAATCTTAAAAGTAGACAAAATAGTCAAAACCATCTTCTAAGGACACTCGCAATTCTCCTTACTCCTCTCCATGAAAAACATTAGCTACAATGTTTTTCTCGCAACATAATAACATTAGCAAGGTTATCAGCCGCACAAACCATTAGCCAAACCGCAGTTAAACTTTTTTTTAAGAAAGACCTACTAATGTTAGTCAGCATATTAGGGGCCCATTTAGTTTGTGCTATTCCTCAAACTAATTAATTAATTAATAGCGAGAGAGTCGAGAAGGAGCTCACAGCTCAGGGCCCACAATCAGAGGTCAATGTTCACCTAGTACGAATGTATGTACTCCCTCCATATGATGGGGTTCTGTAAAAGATTTCGATCAAACATTTATAATATAAATTATAAATATTTTTAAGTTATTGAGTTTGAAAATATAAAAAACATATCATCAGATTGTCTTGAAATTACTTTCATAAAAATTATACACATATAACTTTTCAATAAGTATTTTTTATAGAAAAGTGAGGTTAAAATTGTGTTTTGGACTCGGTGTGTCTTATCCTAAAGCCCATCTACTGTGATATGGAGGGAGTACAATCAATCCTTGTCCTTCTCGTTGGCTCATCAATCTTCACCAAAAACCTTGTCTAGATTTCATTTCACTCCTTTTTTTTGTGCTCAAGGTTGGTTTTCAATGGCATTGACTCGACAGCACACGTGCCGGATACCAATTATGCCGCGCTTTCAGATTTGAGAATAACGGGAGAAGGAAAAGTAAGCACAAGTTCAGAAAAGCAGAGCCTCAAAAGGAGAAGGTGCCAACCACTTCAGTTCAGCTCCGCACAGCCAGCCCGTCGGTCCACCCCCCTCCTTTTCCCCGCGCGGCGTCTGCTCCGTACTCCGGCGACGCATCCGGCGGCGCCGCCGGACAGAGTTCCGATGGCGACGCCACGGAAGCCAATCAAGCTCACGCTGCCGTCCCAAGAGTCCGCCATCGGCAAATTCTTGTAGGCTTTCTTTGCAGCTTCCTCCTCCTCCTCGCTTCCTTTCTTGGTTCTGCTGATTGATTAATCGCCCGGCGTTCCTTTCGTTTGGGTTCCGGCAAAAAGGACGCACAGCGGGACGTTCAAGGATGGGGATCTGCTCGTCAACAAGGATGGCCTGCGCATCGTCTCGCAGAGTGAGGGAGGCGAGGTAAGTCCCCCTCCCGCACCCGCACCAAGGACTCAAAATCCCGTCTTGGTGTCATCCGTCTGCAATCGTAGGATCGTCGAGATAACTGAAATTGGCTGGCTCTTGTATTTGTTTCTGTTGAGAGCGCCGGAATATGAATGATTTATTGCTTTGGCAGCAGGTCAGGTAGAGAGAGATAGACGTTCTGGATTCACATTTTAATAAGCTCTGTTTTGTTCCTGGAATTGGTACGCGTACGCCCTGTCTCCCGGAATCAGTGCGTTGCGGCTAAGTGATAATTCCGTCGCTTTTTTTTTTAATCATATTTCTTCACGGTGATATAAAGCAGTTGGCAAGCATGGAGATATTTTAGGCAAAGTTCTGCACTACTAGCCTTTTCACTTCACGAAAGTTCCGTAATAGCATGTCTGCAGATGCTGTCGTTTCCGTCCCCTAAATTATCTAATCGAGATACTGATCTGGGGAAAACGATATGTAGCCTTGTGGCATCTTTAGGACTTCTTCAGTTTGATGACTGGGCTGCCATCCATTGGTACTCTAATTAAGATACTAGGTTATGGAAAACGATAGACTGGGCTGCCATTCATTGGTACTCTAGTTTATTTATGGAAAACAATATGTAGCTTTGTGGCTCTTGACAACTTCTCCGATTTGATGAGTGAGACACAAATAAGGCACTAGCAATAAATATCTGTACGTGCTATGGCCTACTGGAATTATAGATGCATCTGTTAGCTGAATTTGTTCTGAATGAGACACAAATAGTGGGAAGAATGCTGTCTCATACCATTGGTGGTGTTTTACTTTTTATGTACCTATAAAAAGTTTCTGATAGTGTTCCTACATTTTTCCTGACTTGGTCAAAATGTTCTTCAGGCTCCTCCTATAGAGCCACTGGATAATCACCTGAGCTTAGATGATCTAGATGTTATAAAGGTGATCGGGAAAGGCAGTAGCGGAAATGTGCAATTGGTCCGCCACAAATTTACTGGCCAGTTTTTTGCTCTGAAGGTATTTCCGACACATTCATTCTATCATGCTGCTCATTTATGGTTCTTTACAGCTAAGAGTTTTAGAATGATCTCTGTATTGTATCTACTTTGTGTACTCTTCTAACTGTTGTAAAGGGTCTTCGCCTTCATCGGTCTGCCCCTGTCCTTGCAGGTCATACAACTAAATATTGAGGATAGTATTCGCAAACAGATTGCCAAGGAGTTGAAAATAAACTTATCAACCCAGTGCCAATATGTTGTTGTGTTCTATCAGTGCTTTTATGTCAATAACACCATTTCAATTGTTTTTGGAGTACATGGATGGTGGCTCTCTTGCCGATTTCCTAAAGACTGTTAAAACCATTCCAGAGGACCACCTTGCTGCAATTTGTAAGCAGGCCAGTGACATGTGGCAGAAGCTAGCCATATTCTCTTTGCTACTTATGAACCCTGCATTGAAACTATACCTTAGCATTAAAATGATACCTTAGCACCACATGAATCCTGCATTAAAACTATACCTTTATTCTGCAGGTATTAAAAGGACTGATACACTTGCATCACGAGGCGCATTATACACCGAGATCTAAAACCATCAAATATATTGATAAATCATAGGGGTGAAGTAAAAATATCAGACTTTGGTGTAAGTGCCATTCTTTCTAGTTCCTCTGGACAACGAGATACATTTATCGGCACATACAACTACATGGCGGTGAGTGCATATTTTTGGGTTCATAAATGCCTCTTCAGTTTGCCATGAAATAGTTATCACTTTACCAGTTCTCATGAACTGAAGCAAAATTGACAGCCTGAAAGAATCAGTGGCAAGAAGCATGGCTACATGAGTGATATCTGAGTTTGGGGCTAGTAATTCTGGAATGTGCAACAGGAATTTTTCCATTTCCTCATCGTGAAAGCTTTTACGAACTTCTTGAAGCTGTTGTTGAAGATCCGCCACCATCTGCACCATCAGAACAGTTTTCTCCGAATTCTGCTCGTTCATTTCTTCATGGTACTGATAATGCTCCATTTACAATCTTATTTAGAACATTCCTTCGCTAATGAAATTAAATGAGACCTGTTAGCAATTTGTTTTCCTTAAATAACATAAACCTATCTTAAAACACCATAATAGAGGGACCTGCATTTGACCTCATGGTTTTATTGCTCAAGTCAAATTTCATACTTTGTACATTACATATGTGGGTGGGAATTCTTTTGGAAGGTAACAGCAAGAAAGTTTAGTTCATATTTTGTATGACATGTTTCCATCTGTCCATGTGTTTTTGTTTATTCTTCATCTGTGGATTTTTCATGTGATCTGTCTGGAGGATACTATGCCTGATCTATACATTTTCATTGTGATTTTCAGTATCCAGAAGGATGCTAATGATAGAAAATCAGCACAAGTCTTGTTAGTAAGTAAAAACCACCTTCCTACCATGTTGTTCCAAGGCATCATCTGCAAACTAGGCTGTCTATCTTACTCTTCCCTGCCTTCGATGCAGGATCATCCGTTCCTCAGCATGTACGATGACCTACATGTTGATCTTGCCTCCTACTTTACTACTGCCGGATCTCCACTCGCCACCTTCAAGTAATAACAATCTCCTTACAGTTTCTTGGCATCCATTTATGCATAGAAGTGACACAATTGTATATTTTTACAGTTCAAGGCAACTCTGAAAGGGCACGATGGCAAATGGCAGGCAGTTTCTCATCTGCTGAAAGGACTGGACTGGTAAACCCTTCAGCAGTTGATCTGTGTAGGGCTGTAGTAGCTTACTGACATGAATGTTACGAGTTTTCCCATCTTTTCCATCACTTTTGGACCGGGCTTGGGGTGTGTAATGAGCTGTAATGATCCTGTGTGTGTCAAGCTTGTGATTGTCGCGTGGCATTGGCATCATAAGACACACATGATATATACATGTATAGCATTCTAGTTTCAATGAGCACTGAAGTTTTGCCTGTCTGAATATCAGCAGTACCTTTGGCTCTTGTTTGTTATAATGTATTGGCTTCCTCATGTACTGAAAAGGCTACCTTAACTAAAACCCTATATTGGATCGACTATTTTCTCATTTCGAGCATGAGATAAATCCAGATGATCTTTCTACCATGTTCTCTATAATTACCTGGTTCTACATGTGAACCAGAGGATAAAACTGTGTACAGAAAAACTGATCTCGTCGCCAGATGAACTTCCTGTGTCGATGTCTGTATGTCTCCACCTGCGGGTTGTTTTGTTAGCACTGCATCGAGCTTCGCCACTAGTAATATCTTCTCTTCCCAGCGGGTTACTGCAAGGCTTCACTAGTCAGCGAGCTGGATTAGAAAATGAACCATCAGACAGTCTCTGTGATTTTTTTTTCTTTAGAAAAATAGTCTATGTAATGGATAACATTTTATGGGACAATTTATGACAACATTTTATCATAGACTTTTTTCAATGTAACTTTTTCGTGATTTTAGTGACAAATTATCATGACAACGCTTCTACACATTTGCATCCTAGTGTTTGTTCATAATTGTCAGTGGATAAAGTTATTGTCATAATAATTTCTCAACATATTTTTTCTAACTAAACTTTTATGTAATTAATTTATAAATAACATAACTTTTTTTATTCAATTATACACAACTTATCTAGCATAATACTTTATATGGTTTATTCTAAATAAACTTCTCAACCCAAAAATTATTCATATTATATAGAACAAAAAATGGACACGTTATTATAAAAAAATAAAAAGGAAAGAGTAAAAAAACGCAAAAGAGATAAAATGAGATGGACCTGTCAGATCAGATGGATACCACGGTTGTGGAATCGTTTGCTGCCGAGGCGAAGGACTGCTAATTTGGATTTTGGGTTACTTTGCTTGTCAATTTCTGACCAAGCTCGCCGTGTTGGCGCCGTCTTGCTGTCCTCTCTGCCGCGGTCACATGGTTGGTGATGGACCTGATGCTGCTGCTGCTCCCGGTCTGGGTCGACATGCCGTTCACTTCGTTAGCGATGGTTTTATCGTGCAACGACCATGCTTCGCCAGTACTTAATAAGTCCGAAATTTCTTTTAGGCCTAGTTCGTGCAAGGTTGAATACAGGTCTGGTTGGGCCCGGTCTGGGTCGCCGTCGCGGCGGACACGTATTCATATTACTCTTTTCATTCTAGACCTTATGGTCTTTACTTACGGGCTAGAATATAAAAGAAAGGTCTACGATGGTCTCTTTTCATTTCGGTCCATATGTAACCGAACAGTCGATTCTAGCCTGACCTGCGAACCAGGCCACATAAACCCGAGTGGATCAGGCGTGTTCCGGACCTTTTCGGGCCGAAACAAACAAAGGCCTTAGGAGATTTCGTAGTTCGTAGTGTCACGGGCTTGCTCATGGTCACTGCTACGAGGGTATTATGTATTATAAAAATAGAGGGCGGGTGGATTGTAGTCTAGTGGAAGACGCGGTCCAGGTGAGACGCTACCCACCCGGAGTTCAAATCCTAGTGCTTGCAAGCAGAGGGCATTATCCATTAATATTCCTATTGTAAATATCTTTGCAACTGTTCCACTTTATTGAAGGTGATGGGATGTCTCTGCGTGAGACCTAACGGTAGGTAGAGGTAGGAGAATTTGGGGGATCGGAGAGGAAGAGAGGAATTGGGATGACGAAGAAAAGCTAGCCGTCGGAGGTCGGCTTGCCTTGAGTGATTAGAGTTTTTGGGTTCAATAATACATTGATGCCCTCTCTTCTCACCTTCTCTCCTTTAAGACTATCTCCAACAATATGGCGCTAACTCAAAAAAAAGTCCTCCATAGTGCCTTGCATCCCAAGAACAAGCTCCAATTAACAAAGGACATAAACAGAGGGCACATTTTGCGTACCGCCAATCAATGAGGCAAATAGTCGGCGCCGTTATGGTGGGCCCGCGAGTGAGGCGTTGCTCGTGATAGGGCGCGGTTGGCTCTACCGGGCGTTGAAGGCGATGGGATGTCTGCGCGTGAGACCTAACGGTAGGTAGAGGTAGGAGAATTTGGGGATCGAGGAGAGGAAGAGAGGAATTGGGACGACGAAGAAAAGCTAGCCGTCGGAGGTCGGCTTGCCTTGAGTGATTAGAGTTTTTGGGTTCAATAATACATTGATGCCCTCTCTTCTCAACCTTCTCTCCTTTAAGACTATCTCCAACAATATGACGCTAACTCAAAAAAAAAAAAAAGTCCTCCATAGTGCCTTGCATCCCAAGAACAAGCCCCAATTAACAAAGGACATAAACAGAGGGCACATTTTGCGTACCTCCCAATCAATGAGGCAAATAGCCGGCGCCGTTATGGTGGGCCCCGCGGTGAGACGTTGCTCGTGATAGGGCGCGGTTGGCTCTCATGGGCGACGGCGCGAGGAGCTGGCGTTTATGGGTGGATTCTCAACGGGCGGGACGGTGCGGCGAGGCGGTACCACAACGGGCTCGGATGGCGTGGCCGGGCGGTCTCGCGGTGAGGGGCGGCCATGCGCGGACGGCGTTGCTAGGCGGGCTCGCGGGCGCGCAGCCCACCGGCGCGGCGCGAGGAGCCGGTCGTGCGGTGAGGTAGGTCTACGACGGGAGCGGCCGACACATCGAGGCGGGGAGAGGGGTCGCGACCCGGGCAAGTCCGCGGTGGGTCCACGACGCGAGTGGGCGGCGCGGCGAGGAGCAGCGGTGCTTGCACGGGCGGCGTTGGATTTGGCGTAGTCTGTTGGAGAGGAGAAGTTTTGGGTGGGTTAGCTTTTTCTGTAGCATATGCAAATCGACGAATGGGTCTGTAGTTTGCAAATTATGCGTTGGAGTCGGACTAAGTAGAGAGGCATTGCCTCTCTCTCACGCTTCGCAGCGTCTAGCAAACCTGCGGCTATGTACCCGGTTATCTTTCTTAGACCGCCTTTCCTTATGCGGGCTAGCGCCAGTTCTTCATGAGATCCAAGGTCGCGGCTCCAACTCCTTCGTGACGGCGTACGGGAAGGGTGTTAAGGCTGTCTGCACTCTGTTACTCTATCTCCTATTCTGTCCTAATCATCGAAATTCCATCCTCTATACCAATTGTTCCCGCACCCATCTATACTTTTATATCATTCTCTATCCCAACTACCCATCAATAAGGCACACACGTCATACACATCTTTTACATCACATCTCTCTCCCTACCCATCTTTTCCCTCTCTCCCACCAGGCATGCACAGACGTTGTCCCCATCTCCCTCCCCACGTGGTGGGCACTATGCGTGCATGTAGCGCTCATGCCGTACACGCGCTCTCTATTTGCGGTATGCGTGCTCGAACGTTGCCATCCTTTTTCATGGTAAATCATTACTGGAGTATTCGTGTCTCGTACCCAGTGCGGATAGCCTATAACACTGACACATTCTCTCTATCTTGCATCTTGAACATTGCGTATTTATCCTTGTAGATGTAGAGCTTGGCATCCTTCACGATGGATGCATCCTCGTATGCCTCATCCAATCTCTTCTATACCTTTTGTGCCATATCTAGATCCTTATACTCTCAAACACCTTAGGGTCAATAAGTTGGAGCTGCGCGCGTCTAGCCCGCCTAGCAACACCGTCCGTGCGACAATAAGGATCCAAATTTAGAAGGAGCTTGACATGTCTTTTGGAGATCCTCTAAGGTAATACACATAACTTCCTAATAAAGAAGCTCATCTATATATGGCCACGTGAGGGATGGCCCAACAAACCTTGCCGGTCTGGGCACCCTCTTGATACTTTGCCTTTCACCGAGAGTTTTCTCACTTCAATTTAGATGGACAATTTAGATAGACTAATATTGGGTACGGGTTGCTATGCACTATAGGAACAAATAATAAATTTATATAGGCAATCTAGAAAATTAGTGGAATAATGAACACAACAAACTGTGACAGGTTTTTGGCTATAAGGACAGGAGACGAAGAGTGATGAATAGGAGCCTCGAATATTTCTCGGCGACCCAAATTCGTGATATGTAGGCACTATCCTAAAACCCAACACAGGACAATCTCTTCTAGCTCTTGCCAAGATCACATAGCCACAATAATTGACCTTAGGAATAAGGCTAGGGCAATTTTGCAATCGGGTTTAGGCCAGTAAACTCTCGGCGATGATGTGACTTTCAAACCTGACAAGACCGGTTTGTTTACATATGTAGTTGAAAATATGTAGATATTCCCAAGTGATCTTGCCCAAAAGGTTAAAGAGTTTCATGAACATATGTAGATGAAAATAAGCTTGTGAACACAGTGCCAATATGTTGTCATGTTCTATCAATGTTTCTATTTTAATGATGCCATTATTTCTATTATTTTAATAGCAGCACCGCACCCTTTTGGTCATGCTTTTTTTTTTCCACCTTGTAATGTATTGGCTCAGTTATCGGACTGGCCACCATCTAATTTGGTGTATGAGTCAAGTCGAAATTTTCTTGTATCTTATTGGCCGTCAAAGTAGCATTGTAAATAAATACACCATATCCATGTTGTTTATATATCTAAGAGCAAGATTTCTTAACATTAATCATTGTTTCTCGTCACTGACTTTGTTTATGTAGTATTGTTGGTTTGTTCAAAAGATTTGCATGTATTTATTTTTGTGGTACTATCAATAAGAGGATTCCTTGGCATTAACTTATTACGAGACTTGCCCCTCTCGAATGCTATAAATTCAAGTGTGCAGTCCACGAACTATATACATAAGAACCAACATTCACAGAATCACAATCAATCGGTAGGTTAGCAGAGAAGAAGCATTTCTTTTAGACTTGGAAATATCTGCACCGACCAACATCATACAATGAGTACAAAAGTAGTCCTTCAACTCTTGGTTTTCGCATTAGCTTTTACAATGCATGCGACACATCTAGCTTGTGGTGAGGTTGATTGCTATCAGCAGAAAGAGAAAGTTAAGTCCAAATGCACGAAAACATTAAATATCAAGACTGATTATGTCAAACCAAGCGAGGTATGTTGTAAAACTGTGCGAGCATCTGACATGACTTGCGTTTGTCATGCCCTTGAGCCTGAAGAGGTGCTTCAGAAAATAAGTGTTGTTAAGCTGGTCCAACTATCACGAGAGTGTGACAACCCAGTGGCCGTTGGAACTAAATGTGGACGTAAGTACCAATTTTTTTTTACTACTAATCTTTTTATTTATTCAGATATATAAAATTTTACCGTTTTATGTATTTGCGCATTTATTAAGTAATAACTATATTTTAGTAAAAAAATAAATGCTTAATACAATAATACTATGATTTTTTTCCCTCAAGGGTACACTGTCCCACATCGACTATCGCTGGTAGCGCAACCATGAGTATATGTCAAGGCGAGCGGCATCAAAGGAAACATGATCGTGCTTGGCTCGTTTTTTTTTGTCATGTAATCAGGCAGCACAAAATGATAAGAATAATAAAATTATTATCATGAAGTATGATGGGATAAATTAAGTGAACGTCACTTGTTTCCTCTCTGATCCTCTATATCCCACGGTGACATAAACATTTAATTTAAAACTGTTGTGCTCTGTTTAGCCGCTGTGTGCAACGCTTTTTTTTTTTTTGAGCAACCGTTGTGTGTGTGTGCGCGTGATTTTTTTTTTTTTTTTGAGCAACTTGAGCAACCGTTTTTTTTTTTTTTTTTTTTTTTTTTGAGAAGAACTTGAGCAACCGTTGTGCCTTGTGTGCTGCGTTTTTTTTTTTTTAGAAGCGTTTGTGTGCTACATAAACAGGTTTGGGCTGATTTGAGTCAGAATTAGTGGTGTGAGGCCCAAGTCGGTGCGGGCTCGTATATAAATGAGGGCCCAGTGTTTGTGTGCGCTGCGGGACACAGTATAGGCTCCTAGTATTTTTTTTTTTGAGAAAAAAAGTAGATGATAATGATCTCTTCATGGAGTGTAGCTTTACTAGCAATAGTAGTTAAAAACAAGGGTTAATCCAGTCATGGCTACGAAACCAAGATTACGAAGTATTTATTATTATCATTTTTAATACATTTTCATGATTTTTAAATATTCCTTGTACCTTCTAAATTTTAGAAAACAAAATGACTTTTTCTAGTGGAACTTATTCTTAAAATAGTTAACTGGGTAAATAAATTTTTACAAAAATCAGCATAGGAAAATCGATTTATACTAAAAATGAATTTTTAATACAAATCATTTACTTAGAATACATTTTTTAAAATTGATTTGTACTATAAAAGTTTTTTTTTTAATGAAAACCATTTTAGAATACATGAAACTCTATACTCACCAAGAAAAAACATTCAAAGCCTTTTGTAGGTATAAAACCCATTCAATGCTTTTACGTTGCTTTTCTTAATAAATTTGTCGATCCCAAATGAACAACCCATATTGAGTCTTTAAAAAATATAAGTTTTAAAAATAAATTGCTAAAACTGAGCACGATCCATTTAGCCCATGATGTATTCTAAAAATTTTAAAAAATATGTACCAAAAATCTTTCTTTTCCATCTAATTCTCAACATATGACCCATAATATCTACAAACAAAATGTAATCCACCGAATGTCACTCTAGGATTTAATTAAAATCTGTCGAAACATGTCATTATTGTAGTTTGTACATGCATGTAATCCTGTGTTTTGCCAAACATACATATACACAACTTTGGAACTCTTGTTCACTTTCAATCAAATTGTAAATAAACGTTGCAGACATGTCCTCCTAGTGAGGGACGCAGCAACGAAAGCGGGAGTTTACTTGGATACTCATCTAGAGGTGACACCTCGCTGAGCTTCTCCATGATCCTTATGAACTCGTCCATTGCATCAGCAGATGGCCCGAAATGTTGCGCTATGATTGGCTCCATTACAGCTCTCAGCGCAAGCGCCCCTGTCTTGGGCGCGACAATGACATGCTCATCAAGAGATTCATGGAGAGCCATCTTGTCGATTGAAAATGAACCCTCAGCTTCTATGATCTCCCTCAGCTCCTTCTCTGACGGCCCGTAAATTGGTATGTAGAAAGAGTCAAGTTTCTCATTATCGATCAAACCCTGTTAATAATCACCACTAAATATTATATATACACAAATATCTAACTAGTTATTATAACTGCACATTCGTGATGGTTGACAAATACAGTATGTACCTTTGACGCCATTTTGTGTAGGATGGCATTTGTGAATTCCAAAACCTGAATGCCACTCTCCAGCTTATCATCAGGACGCTGTCCGAAAAGGGAGAAACCATCCGGCCTCCGGCAACCATCTCTTGAGCTCGCAGATGCAAGAACCGTGTGAAGTCATCGTTAAACTGCCGAGCATAGGCTTTGACGACTGTGGAACGTCGAGCACGCCTCATCCCTGTCATAAAACGGGATTCTGTTCCTCACCAGGTCTTCAGGTGCCTGTTAATAATGTTATATTAATATTCAGCTTCTACATCGACTAATGCATATAGTTGTTATATATGTTTAATTTCATGTTAACACGAGGTTTTCTTTTCGCCTCGCCTCCCCGCGCCCGCTCCCACGCGGGCCATTTCGGTGGAAACCCAGCCGCCGCCGGCGTCCTCCCCGCCCCTCCCTCCTCCTCCGCCTCGCCGCCGGGCAGGCCGCCGGCAAGGCCGCGCGGCTTCGCCCGGGAAGGTGGCGGCGGGGGCTCTCTCCGCTTCCTTGGTGGTGGCGCTGGCGGCGCGGGCGAGGCGGCGCCCTGCCGCGGCGCAGCGTGGGGCTCGGCGAGGCCTTCGCCTCTCCACCGCGGCAGCGCCCGGCGATGGCGGCGGCGGGACCAGGTGTGGCGGCGGCGGCTTCCTTCTTCTCCCCCGTCACCCCTCCTCTCCCTCACCGATGGCGCCGCCGGGCCGGCCTGGGCTCCCGAGCCTGGGTGGCCGGTTCGGGGCCCCGGTCTTGGATCCGTGCCCCGGGTTGGGGGGATGGCACCGGTGGCGCCGCCATGGTGGGGGCAGCAGCTGGCCGAGTCCAGGAACCCGCCGGGATCGTGGTCCTTCGGGCTGGGGCGGCGTCCATGGTGGTGGGGTACGCGTGGCCGACGGTGGCGGCGCCTCGGGCTGGCTGCGGTGGTGGCGGTGCCAGGCTAGCGCCGGGGCTTCTTCGCTTCGGGTGCGGCGGTGTGACACGAGCGGCAAGACGAGGCTCGGTTCCAATGGCCTCGACCGGAGGGGGTGGCGGTTGACGCCTTCTACGCGGCCGCCGTATGCGCCCCGGGCGTTGATGCCCCTTCCGAGCGGGTTACGTGGGACGCCGGAGCGACGACGACGACGACGACAAAGAGCGGTTCCCCGGGTCCTACCGACGCTGTGCTGGGGCATCCGGGCTTAAAGCCTTGGCGACGGCGGCGCACGTGGGCGCCGCTTCCTCTTTGAGGGCGTCGCGCCCCCCTAGTCTCTTTGGGCGAAAAGTCCCGTCCATCTTGACGCAGCGGCGGTGGCGTCCCCAACGTTATCCCCTTCCCGAAGGCGCCGCCTGCGAGTTCGCCCAGGCTTCAACATCGTCTTCGGTTTGACGCTCTTCATCTTCGGCGTCCGGGGTGTGTGTGGAGGGGGGTTTGCGGAGCGAAGTCGGAGCTGCTGCGTTGGGACGTGGCTCGGCAACGATGACACGAGGCGAACCCCCCTTCCTTGTCGCCCCGCATGCTTCTTAAGTCGAGCAAGAGCCGGGAGTGGCGGAGGATTCAGGATTGGAAGTCGGAGCTGCTCTTCATTTGAGCTGGGCAACGATGACCGGTCGTGGCCTTTCGCTTCGGGCGGTCTGCTTGTTTTTCATTTCGGTTGCCTGGGGTCTATCATGGGAAGTCAGAGCTGCTGGTTGTTTTGCAATCAAGCTTGGCAACGATGACTCGTGGTAGTTGTGTTCTCTTCCGCGTCGTGTGGGTGGGTTGGCCCTACGTGTGCCCTTGCACCATGTTCGGCTACCCTTCTTGTACATACTTTTCTACCGTCTTAATTGAGAGGCAGAGCTCCTGCCATTTTTCTCAAAAAATTAATTTCATGTTAACGCAATGTAGAAAACCAATAATTACATCTTATAATTTAGTAGGAACAGGGGAGAGATCGACTACTATATGTATATAACATAGAGAGCTTGATCCAGTTGGTCTCATACTAACCTTTGAGAGCCAGTGCAAGCTAGCAGGGAGCAGACTATATGGAGGCTACGCTGGTTGAAGAGCCGCCCGTGAAATGAGCCGGGAACGATGCTGGTCAAGACAGGAGGACTGAAGCTTTCTTGGGTTTTTATGTACGTTGCCAGGCTTCTGATGACCAAGTTGAAGTCGTTGCTTGGGAGGTCGTTGAGGTGTATGCAGAGCTCCGGCGGCTGCTGCTGGAGCTCAGAACAGCGGCGGCGGACAGCGTCGACGGCCATGGACACGAGCACAAGCGTGTTTGGTCTGGAGTAACAGCCCAGGTCGGCGATCGCCATGCCACCACAGTATGCGTTGGCAGTGGCACCATCGTCGTTGAGCAGGCTTGCCACGGCTTCTTCTATCATTGGCTTCAGCTTGCTTTGTATGCCACTCTGGATAGTAGATGCATGGAAAATGCCCACATTAGAAATCTGGAATCTGGATTGAATGCATTCAGAAAAAGTACTAACTCCATCTCGAATTATAAGACGTTTGACTTTTTCAACCCCAAGTTTAATCGCTTCGTCTTATTCAAAAATGTGTGTAAAATGTCACATCTTTTGTTATGGCTTGCTTTATTAATAAATTTTCTTCATGATTGACTTAAATTTGACAATATTTACACAAATATTTTGATAAGACGAGTAGTCAAACTTAGAGTTAAAAAAAGTCAAACGTCTTATAAATTGGAATGGAGGGAGTATTTGACAATTATCAGCTTTAGCTTGCTTTTCAGAAAAAAATGCCCACATTAGTAATCTAGTTTTCAATTATCAGATTACTTGATGAATCCATGTGGGCACATTCAGAATGAATAGAATGCATGGAAAAAGCCCACATTAGTAAATCTAGTTTTCAATAAAAATTGGCAAAAAAATATTATTTTTTATCTAGAAAAGTATCATCATTCGGAGGCACCTATACTTCCAAACTACTTATACCAGATATGTTGTTTTCTTCTTATTTGGGACAAAGCAAGTTGACTTATACAGTTACCATACACTACACAATAAGAATAAGCGTGAAGAAGGTCCTTTTCTGAAATGAAACAACGGGCCATGGGCTGTGATATACCAAGTTCTTCCATTGCCCATCTCTTCTCGCGTAAGATTCAGTTATTATTAATTGATGAATCCATATGAGCAAGCTAGCTCACATATTCATATCATTTGAATGACAGACATATATATAAGTCGATTCAAGGAGCTTTCAACTAGACCAAAGGAGGTGCTCAGAAAGATACATGGATACCTGAACAGTGGAGTTGCGAGCGTAGCTTGTATCTCCATCTCCGGGAACCATGTGCAGAGTTTCCACTACTGGTACGGCTTCCATGTCGCCCGCCTCTCTCCCTCACGCAGTGTTCGCACGACGGCTGCAGCTGCACTCCACTGCACCGGCCTCCAAACTAAACCAGCACGCAGTTGCCAAAATCAACAGATAGGAAGGCAACATGTCAGACGTACGTTGAGGATTACTGGTCTTTAGCAGAAGTCGGATTGCAGAGAGCCAGAGATGTACTTGAAAGAATTTGAGTCAGACACATCACACATGTTGCGATGATAGAATTGTTGGATTTCACTAAAAACTCACATGATATATATATTATTTTCTAATACTGATCAGAACTAGATGCTGAATGAACTGCAAGCCAATCTCCAATCTAGTGATGAATAATCTCCTTGATATACAAATAATTATTCATAGGTCCATTCATTCTAAATTATAAGTCGTTTTGGTTTCTATATTTATAGGTCTTGCTATGCACCTAGACCTATGTTATGTCTAGATATATACATAGCAAATGCTATGAATCTAGTCTGAAATACAAAAGTTTGTATAATTGGGACGTATGTATGCAAGTTTTTTTAAGGAAAAAGACAGATGAGTCCTCATGTCTTCACGGCGTGAACAGAGTTTTTTTTCAGGAAAAAAGAAATGATTCACGGTGACAATTACAAACATGATAACTCGTAGCCTCCGATCCGTGCGTGAGATCGATTTGCACTTCGTCTTCACGGCAAGCTGGCGTTGGGCATCAAGGTAGCAAACGCAGACGATGGGCACTTCGAGTCTTCACGAGCGTGCAGCGCGGGGCAGGACAGCCCGGTGAACGGCAGGCGGCAAGCGAAAGGGCAGAACCGCAGAGCTAGAGCCCAGATAGCAGATGGGTAGAGCCCTAAAGGCCCGATTATATGGGCTTATACCTGACCAAAACTAGCCCGACCCGGCCCGAGCCCGACAGATTTTGGCCCGCCCATGAACCTTACTGGACAGGGCCTGGGCAGAGATTTTGAAGCCCGTTAAAATTTTTCTTGGCCCAAACTCGGACCGAAATACATTTTTAGCTATTTTGTAGTGTAAATGCGCGGGTAGCCCGCCCAAGCCCGGACAACCGAGCCCGGTCGAAAAAGCTAGGCCCGACTTGCCCGGTGGGACGTCATGGACAGGATTTTTGGCCCGAAATAACGGGTTTTTTCCGGCTCGCCCGAAAAATGCTCAGGACTATATGGGCTAGGGGGAGACAAGGAGACAGATGGAAGATATCGAAATTTGTCTAATCTATATCTATGTCTATGTTTTATTATATTCTCTCTGTCTTAAAATAAATGTCATTCGTGTTTCTCAGAGAGTCAACTTTTATGAACTTTGACTAATTACATATTAAATATTCATATTTATTATATATAATTAATATCATTAGATAGATCGTTGAATATATTTTTATAATAAATTTATATGAGATATAAATGGTACACATTTTTTTTTTTATAATACTAGCCAAAGTTAAGAAAGTTTAACCGACGCACATCTTGTAACATCATATATTTTGGAATGGAAGGACTACTTCCATGTCTACAGTATTTTATATCTACTTCTATATTTGTGCTGATTTCCTGTGGCCTGTAGATTGGTTCTTGAACCAAGCGGAGACGTGATGCGGGCTGCGGCGGTCAACCACTGATCGTCTCCGAATGAGCAGAACGGCAACTGGTCAGAGTTTTTTTATATATATTTACCATATTTATATCTATTTCTATGCTTCTTTTTTTAAATATATATATCTATATTTCTATATCTACATCTATAATAAAGAAGCAAAAAAAATTGCAGCCCTAATTTTTGTTTGTTCTCCCCTAACTAACAATATGAATGTAGAAGTTGTCTCGGTTGGTCTTTGTGTAACCCTCCTATTTTTATATATAACTTATTTTTTATGCAGGACTTCTGGTTAACCTAAATTGCTAGGAATCATAATCCTATTTCAAATAAATTCCTCTAGTATATTCTATCACTACCAGATACGTGAGCTTCATCGAGTGTCAAATGGTTTGCCGAGTATCAACAACAAAACACTCGGCAAAGAATAGACATTCGGCAAAGATTGTCTTTGTCGAGTGCCAACACTCGTCAAAAGGGGGCTTTACCGAGTGCCAACACTTTCGGCAAATTATGCGTCGCGGTGGTGTGGTCACGGTAAATCGTGGCCTCACTGCTGCGGGCTATAGTGCCCGCCATGGAAAATGATTAAACCATGACAGATGTTTCAGATGTGCCCCCAAGGTAAATGGTTTCAAAAATAAAAAAAAAAAAAAACCTAGACAGGGCTGTCAAGCCCATCCATGGGCCGTCAAGCCAATCCAGGGCTGCCACCGCCGGGACTGCTCCGTGCCAGATCTCGCCGCCCGAGACCTCCTCACGTGCGCCGGGAAGGCCACCACGTGCCGTGCCAAAACCCTAGATCTGCTGTCGTAGAGGGTGGCCAACCACAATCCGCCGGGAGGGCGATCGGCCTCGATCCGCCGCTGGACATCGTGGATCCGCCGTCGAGGGCCTCGATATATATGCGCCCCACGTTGTGGATCCATCGCCGGAATGAGCCTGTTGGCGATGGATCTGGGCCCTAGATCCGTGTGGATTGTATCCACCTTGCCAGATCTGGGCCCTGGTCAGAGGTTCCGCGCTCCCTGAGTCACCCCAAGGCCGGCGTCGTGCGATGCACCCTCTACCTTCGCATTCAGAGACATCATAAGTGTGACTGGTCTCTCGCGCTCCTGACAAGTGTCTCGCAATGTGTCATATGTATCTCATTCATCGTTTGAGGTACTTGATGAAGTGTTGGTGTGTGAAAACCCTCAAGGTGATGACTGATTCGAGAGTTGGTGAAGACTGATGATAGGCCCGCGTAACGCTCTGGCTCTTTATAGTGTGTAACCGCGATCAACACATCAACAAAAAAAAAAGAAGCATGACATGACATATATTAGAAGATTCCCAAGAAAAATGACATACACACGGCTTAGAAAGAAGTGCAGAAAAATGAAACTAGCATATAACTCTCTTCTTCTTTTTTTGGAAAGATTCAAAGTAAATCCGGCATGTATTAATAAGGGATCGAGTAGAGAAATTTTTCTGGGGTGACAACTGGAGTAATAGCTTTCTCAAAGATCTCTTTCCACACCTTTTCTCCTTTGTCAGAAAGCCAAATTGCTCCATCAGATGCTTCATTGATAGTGATGTAAACAGAAATTTTTTCCTCCCCCTAAGTGCTCAAGCTGCTGATGAACTGGTGAATCTTGAAGCTCTTATTCAGTCCAGTAACTGGGATCCAAATACCTGCGACAGCTGGGTTTACATCTGGAACTCGAATCTTACTTCCAAAAAGGCCTACAAGCATCTAAAAGGTACACAAGAAGCATCACCTTTATTTAGTTGGATGTGGTCCTCTAGTGCTCTTGGGAAACATAAATTCTTCTTTTGGCTGTTACTAAAAGATAGACTCTGCACAAGAAATCTTCTAAAAAGAAAGAACATGGCTCTGAGCTCCTATTCCTGTGCCTTGTGCAGTATGAACATTGAAGAAACTGCTATGCACCTCTTTTTTCACCTGTCCTTTTAGCATCAGTTGTTGGAACAGAATTGGTATAGTATGGAATCTGGCTTTGCCACCACTTGATATGATCATTGAAGCAAGGACTTCATTTGGGAGCAAAACTTTCAGAGAAATTCTCATTGTTGCCTGTTGGGCAATCTGGAAAACAAGAAATGCATTGATTTTTGATGGTGTGAACTGCAGTTTGCAAAGTTGGTGGATTGTCTTCAATAATGAGATTGACTTGGTATGCATCAAGTCAAAGCCAGGCCATGCGGGCCTCATTAAAGTGTGGTTGGAGAGTATAGCTTAGGGGGTTTTATTTTTCTCTTTTGAGCTTTGCAAGCTCTAAAATTTCTCTCTCAGTTCCCTGCCCCAACGCCCCCTTTTTTTTTTTACTTTTTGCACTCCTTGTGCAACTCTCCCTTTGTAATCTCTCCTTTTTTTCGTCTGTACTTTGTACTTTACTGCTTTTATACCTTAATACAAAAAAAAATAGGTGGGGAGTTTTCCCCATTGAGCCCTTCAATAAAGGGATCGAGTAGAGAAGTACACATGCTAAAGCGTAAGAGAACAACTTCCAAATTTTGGCGGACCGGCAAGCTAGACGAGAAGAACTAAAGTCCACAAAAAGCCCAAAAATATTTTAATTTTTCCTATCCTATAGCCCCGTTGTGCCATTGCAATTTTTTAATTTCAGTTTGCTATATTGAACTGTCGTCCCTCGTTGTGTTAGTGTTCGTTGTGTCTAGATCTTGTTCGTCACTTTGATTTTTTTTGTATCCAACCTTGTTTTTTTAAAAAAATAGCGACAAGATAACCGTGGTGCTTGCTGCAAAAACAAAAGAGAGGTTTTGATATACTGTGAACGTGCGGTTAGAAAGAGAAGGAAATAGATTTTTAAAAAAAACAAAAAAGGAGTAATACATTGCATGTTTCTAGGTCCTTGCGTAAGTTTAAAGTTCATTAGCACATGAGAACAGATAAGAATAGGGAAGTTTATATATAGAAATCAAGAGCACGTGAGAACAGATAAGAATAGGAAGGTTTATATATAGAAATCCAGTTCTAGTTGCATTCTTCTTAGGCTGGATATTGATATCGACATTTGGTACATCGTGCTTGATCCTAGCGCTCAAGACTATATCCGATTGTATTGTTTCGCAGCCTGTATTTGCAAAGTATGTATTGCGGCACTTTACGGTATTAAAAAAACAAGGAGAAAAAAGGCAAAGAGGTGCAAAAAAAAAGAAGAAGAGAAAATAGAGAAGAGCCGCACAAAAAAGAGAAAAAAATTGATAAAGAAATTCAGAAGTGCTTGCATCCTTTGAGTCATCTTGCTGAGTTGTATTGTTACTTGCTTGAACTAGGTCTAGGACAAGTTTAGGCGGCGACATAGACTAGCCAGGGGACTACTTTTCAATCTTGCAATTCTGAATTGAATTATTGATACTCCTTGCTACCATATTATGCCTTGCCTATAGCTCCACATATACTTCTATCAGCCACAGGTTCCTCTGCAACTTTTACACCACAAGCCCGCCAACTGATTGTACCGCCTGTTGGGCTTTGGTAGGAACACTTGCAAGACGGTGGTAAGACGTTTCTAATATTGCATTCCACTGCCACCACCACTTTCACCATCTTTGTTAGTTGATAGGGATAATACTTTTGTGTTGTCTTTTGTTGTCTTCTAGCAATGACAGGTTCTTCATATCCACCAACTTATGATGGTATTAGTGCTTGATGAGTACTGAAAGTGGGAAATTGCTATAGATAACATATTTGCTACTCGCTTTATGTGTCCAAGGAGGAAGGTAAAAATGCAGCTAGTGTTTTACGACATTCTCGCTTTTTATCTTGGTGGGATTCTTTAAATCCTTCAGACAAACCTCAAACTTGGAATGATATGAAACTTCTTATGCGCGAAACCTTTGTTAACCCACCTCCTACCTTAAATTCATATGATGAGGTGAATATTTAGAGGATCAGTCCATTGTTGTATCTCTTGCTCCACTTGAACTTTTACAGGATCCTAAACAAAAGCAAGAGGACAAGAATGACATGGAAGAAAAATGAGGAGCACACCACCTCATGTGAAAATTCAGAACCATCACCTATTTATCTTGCTGAACATGAGAGCAAAGGTAATTCTCACGATGTTAAATTCACGAGAAGGTGAGAGTTCTCTTGATGTGCTGAATTTTTCTACCAATCATGCTATGATAGAGATAACATTAGTGGAACCATCTCTTGATTTACCTTTGTCACAAGATGATTTGCTTGATGTTCCTTGTGACAAAGATGACATGCATGATGATACTTATGTTATACCAATTCAACCATTAATATATGATCATGCTAAAAGTGTGTCGGAATCGAACACATGTGCTAAAAATAGATATGTTATTCATGATGCTAGTGATGTTGATGAGCTGAAATTGTTGACTTTAAATACTTTGGGTTACATTGAATTTGATGTTTTGTGTAATCTTAGTTATTTAGACGAGAAACTTTATGGATATGCTGATTTGCCATGGGTCTCTCGACATACATATCATGTTTTTGGCAAATATAACAACAAAGGACAATATTAATTACAACGAGTTTACATTTGTACAAATCTGAATTCTCCTTTTGTTGCAAAAAATTATGATGAATTAGAGGACTATAAAATCAATACTGCTTTCATGTCATATTCCTCTAGTTTTGCTTTAAGAACACATGTCAAATCCAAAGAAGGGGAGCAAATGTATCTTGTTAGTACTAATCTTTTGCGAGGATAGTATTGACAAAGACGTGTGTGCCACTTAATCAAGGAGATCACATGTTTGTTAGAGGAGACATGCTGAAAATTTCGACATGTGGTCATAATCTATCTCCTAACATTGTCCATTCCCTTTATTTTGGCAACCTCGTTTGTCTTCATGTTGTCCAGGATCTACTCCAAACAACAATGACGCCGAGGACAGCTTTTCGTCAAGAAGGGGAGGATGATGAGGACATGACCATGCTTGGAGAATCCTATGGAGGCCAAGGAGATCAGCAAGGGTGTCCTAACAGTGAAGGAGGCCCAAAGCTCATCCAGTTCGAGTCACCAAGGTGGAGGCCCAAATCAATTTCGAGTCCACCTCGGAATCCAACAGCAGTCCCGACTAAAAATGACGTGCCGGACACATATGGACTCCGTTTTTGACAATCTTGGTATGCTTGGAAAGATAATTTGATTCCCTAACCAATGGCGTTGGTTTGAGGTCCAAACTCCATAGGAGCCAACGGGAATCGTCAAAACAATGTGGAGAGTGCCTAGCTCAATTTGGAACTTCCGTTGGAGAGCTCATAGCCACTACAAATAAACTGCTGCATGGACGCTACCTAAATTTGGAATCTTTTGGAGAGCTCACTATTTGAAGGAATTGTAGGAGTGGATCCACCGGTGCATGGACAAATAATACCTCCTTCCGCTGGCGCGCCTCTGCTCCTTCATCTCCATGAGTCTCGCCGCGACCATTGTTTTCTTCTTAAATAAGTTGTTGCCCGCACATTTAGAATTTGGGTTTTGTTTAGTTCAAGTTTTTCAGAGAGAAACTTTGATTGATTCATTGTAACCGTGAAGATTATTCCGCAAAAAAATGTTCACAAAGACAGTGAGTGTGCATGCATTTGAGAGATTGCATCTTTTTAGGGGGAGTTGCTAGACGTGTTGAGCCTTTGCCTCTGTCTTGAGGGTCTAGTTTTGTTCTTGTCTTTGCTCATCACAAATGACCCCGTTATGCTTTTTTGGCTTTTGGTCATTTGGGTGAGTTCTTCTTACTCTCTCTTCTGTCTTTATGTTGGTGTTGACAATGCACTCATCAAGGGGGAGATTGCGAACACATGGTTGATTATAACCATTTATGTTTAGCTTTTGTGATGAGTCATTGTCAACTCTCAACATTTTTATTCTATTTTCACTTTCTTTCTACCTTGGTTATCTTCACCCGGCACATGCGGTGTGTCGGAAGACGTTGTTTCTTGGCTTGTGTTGTGCAGGTGTTGAGCTCGAGATGGTGGTCAACGGCGAGGTGAAGATCAAGGAGGACGTGCCGCGTGCCGATGGACTGGAGCGGTGAAGGGCGTGAGGCTTGGATCGAGGGGACCGTAGCCGGGTGGCCAGCCGTGGTGGTCGACACTTGGGACATCGACATGTGCAAGGATGCGTGGAGAGACCGTGTCGATCGGGTCAAGACGGTGAGCGCGCAAAAGTGCGCAGAGCGGGAGCTCGGATGACTTGGCGACTCAGGCGGTCAAGCCGGTGATAACACGTGTCGAGGAGGTTTGGTGGTTTGTCCTCAAAACCATCGCCGCGGGTTTTCGTGGTTTGGGCCTCAAAACCACGGGCGCGGGTTTGGTGGTTTGGGCCTCAAAACCATCGGCGCGCATGTTTCGCGGGTTTGGGCCTCAAAACCCGGCTGAGGTTCCGATGGCGGAAGGGAAGGACACGTGGCGGCATCGGGGAGTTCGCGTCGGCGAAGCTACCGGTGAGAAGGTGCGGTGGCCGCCGAATCAAGTTTATTCCGAAGTCGGACCATATCGCCCATGGCTATTTTTGGTTTGGCTCTAATTAGGCTTAGGGATAAAATGTGGAGTGAAATAAACACGTTAAATAGGTAGAGGGAGTCCCAACCTCCGACATCTCTCCTATTCGCATTTTTACTTTTTTTACCGTAGTTTTTCCCTTAGGGTTTGTGTGAGAGAGAGATCCTCAACCTAAAAAAATCCGTCCATGTATTTCCTGTGATTTTTGGAGTGGGAAGAGGAGGCCCAATCCCTCCTCATGCCCTCGGGATTTTTGAATCGGAGCTGTGATTTTGTTTCCACGTGATCTAGTCTTTCTCCCCAATTTTCTAAATATGAACTTGACTCTAATTTGATGAAACTTGAAAATGGTTCACCATTTGAGATGGCTCCTAGCATGTGTAGGATGTGTGAGATCCTTTTGCTATAATGTGTATGCTAGGTAGCTATGTCTCATTCATCGAAGTTATACAATTGCTTAGATGACCATTGATGCTTATATGTTTAAAATCTGCAATCTAAGCTATGTGATTGGAAAAAGATCGAGATGGGTCCATAACCGTCCCACTTCATAGTTTGAGACTACTCTTCATTGCACTTTGAAATGAACTTGGACTATGTTGTGGTTGATCCAGATCATGTCTTAAGCTTCTCATTGCTCACAGCATAGGCTTGACATGGTTGATTAGTAAGACTGACAGTTGTGGATAACCACTCGCACACACATGTTTTGCCCAATTTTTGAAACACGCTGCAAACTCCGATGCATATCTAAAAATGATGAAATCATAATTTGGGTAAATCTTTTGCATGATGTGTGAACTTTGTTTGGGGTAGTTCACCTGTGTACATGTCTTAGCACTTGATTGATCTTCTGCTTATATGTGCTATGTGCTTATTTCAGTGGTGAACACTTTTCTTAGAAATTATTAAAACTTGATCAAAATTGCTTCATTGCCATATTTTATATCATCTGATCAGTTTGAGCATTTGCTAGCACTTGTGCTTTGTTGACATGATACTACTTAGAGCATCTTCTCATTTGACTTGCTATAATCCTGAAGCTCTTGCATTGTAAAATTTGTGCATTCATAGCATGTTTCAAGGGGGAGTTTAGCAATCATGGGCTCTAACTTAAACAACCTTGACAAGTGCATATGCCAACAATGGGGAGAAAAATGTTCACAAAGGCGGTGAGTGTGCATGCATTTGAGAGATTGCATCTTTTCAGGGGGAGTTGCTAGACATGTTGAGCCTTTGCCTCTGTCTTGAGGGTCTAGTTTTGTTCTTGTCTTTGCTCATCACAAATGACCCCGTTATGCTTTTCTTTGGCTTTTGGTCATTTGGGTGAGTTCTTCTTACTCTCTCTTCTGTCTTTATGTTGGTGTTGACAATGCACTCATCAAGGGGGAGATTGCGAACACATGGTTGATTATAACCATTTATGTTTAGCTTTTTGTGATGAGTCATTGTCAACTCTCAACATTTTTATTCTATTTTCACTTTCTTTCTACCTCGGTTATCTTCACCCGTACATGCGGTGTGTGTCGGAAGACGTTGTTTCTTGGCTTGTGTTGTGCAGGTGTTGAGCTCGAGATGGTGGTCAACGGCGAGGTGAAGATCAAGGAGGACGTGCCGTGCCGATGGACCTGGAGCGGTGAAGGGCGTGAGGCTTGGATCGAGGGACCAGAGCGCCGGGTGGCCAGCCGTGGTGGCTGACACTTGGGACATCGACATGTGCAAGGACGCGTGGAGTGACCGTGTCGATCGGGTCAAGACGGCGAGCGTGCAGGCAGAGCGGGGAGCTCGGATGACTTGGCGACTCGGGCGGTCAAGACGGTGATAACACGTGTCGAGGAGGTTTGGTAGTTTGTCCTCAAAACCATCGGCGCGGGTTTTCGTGGTTTGGGCCTCAAAACCCACGGGCGCGGGTTTGGTGGTTTGGGCCTCAAAACCATCGGGCGACAGGTTTCGCGGGTTTGGGCCTCAAAACCCGGCTGAGGTTCCGATGGCGGAAGGACGACACGTGGCGGCATGGGAGTTCGTCCGCGGGCGGCTACCGTGAGAAGGCGCAGTGGCCGCCGAATCAAGTTTATTCGAGTCGGACCATATCGCCCATGGCTATTTTTGGTTTGGCTCTAATTAGGCTTAGGGATAAAATGTGGGTGAAATAAACCTGTTAAATAGGCAGAGGAAGTCCCAACCTCCGGCATCTCTCCTATTCGCGTTTTTACTTTTTACCGTAGTTTTTCCCTTAGGGTTTGTGTGAGAGAGAGATCCACAACTGAAAAATTCGTCCATGTATTTCATGTGATTTTTGGAGTGGGAAGAGGAGGCCCAATCCCTCCTCATGCCCTCTGGGATTTTTGAATCGGAGCTGTGATTTTGTTTCCACGTGATCTAGTCTTTCTCCCCAATTTTCGTTCTTGTCTATGATCTGAAATTCTTGAATTTCAAGTTGGGTTCGAGAGCCATGATTCGTTTGGAATATCTCGTCAGAATTCCCGTGTAAATTTAGGGATTAAATCATGGTATATTTGATTGGATTTGTTTGATTCTTGGATCGAGCGTTTTTCTATTCTTTGCGCGTGCATGCTAGAGTTGATCTGCAGATCTGTACTCTCCAGACTTCTTCGTTGCCGCACAGATCAGCGCGGGGTGCTCACCATCGAGCGCTCGTCCGTGACGTTCCTGACACTTCAGCGCTGCTGCCCTTCAGCATCGACTCGTCAGCAGGTAACAGCGTTGATCGGCAAGGTAAAGCAAGTCAATTTCCACACGTAACTGAATTCTCTCGTATCCTTGAATTGGAATTGTTTTTAGCAATTGACTCCAGCAGCAGCAGTGCATCGGTGTGCACGTCGAGCGCACCAACCTGGTATTTTCTTGTTCCCAGCGTTCGTCGGTGAAGTCCAGCGACTTTAGCTAGCTCGTCCATGTTTTGGATTGGATTTTCTTGAAACGTCGCTTTCATGCAATCGAGCCAAGATTTGATTATTCATTAGAACTTTACGTAATGCATTTTTCACGCCTCAGTAAATCAAATTGGTTAGTTCCTGCTTGCTGTTTGTTTTCATGGTCCATGGTTCAGTAGCAGCTTTTGGGTGAATCAGAGATCGATTTGGAGTCTGCTAGTTCTGGTGTTCAGTCATTCAGTGTTTGGTCACGCTATGTCGATCATCTTCTAGTGTTGCTATGCAGTGAACAGTTTAGCCAGTGATTTGCTCTTTTATGATCCAAATTAAGTTCTGGTTTTTGCATTGATTTTCTACCGATCCGTGGAATTTATCTAGGTACTCTCGTCACGAAGTTGGCGTTGGTATTTTAGATCTGAGAACTCGCTTCCTCTCTATAGAAGTTGGGTGGCTCATTCTCTCTCCTCCGGTTCGATCTTTGTGCTCTACGGTCGGGTGTGATCTTTTGAGGTGTCCCGCTGTGTTCCTAGGGAACATCCACCTGATCATTTGGGTCGTGGACATCTCGGTGCTTTGTTTGCTCTTTTGGAGGTGAAGTTGGGACAATGGCCTAAATATTTTCGGAAGAAAAATTTACGGCTCCCATTCACCCTCCCTCTGGTCGCCGTTTCGGTCCTTCACCCATTGAGCCCTTCAATAAAGGGATCGAGTAGAGAAGTACACATGCTAAAGCAGCGCAGAACAACTTCCAAATTTTGGCAGACTGGCAAGCTAGACGAGAAGAACTAAAACAGACTCACATTCTAGACAACAGATGATAGAACTTTCTTCTTGTCACCGACGTTGAATACATTATTTAAAACCATAATTTATGCAGTCGGTGCCTGGACTGGTGGGCAGGTTGGATTACAAACAGGGCATGAGGCCCGACACTCACGCAAAGTGTCATAACATTTTTGTTTGGGATATGCGTTTGTGCAGCAATAGCACTTGTGCTTAATGTCACAAATAAATTCCTGACAAAATATGAGTATCACTTTGCCCTTGTTTAGCGCTGTGCTTGGGAGGCTATATGCACGCCTGGTTGTGGTTCCAACATCCAGCTGCTGACGAGGACGACCTATTTAATTTGCTTGTGTCGATTAGCACATATATATACTACTACTTTCCATGAGTATAGTATATATAAAAATTTAACCTAAGGACAAATATTGGTTGATAGCAAGACACTTACAGCCTGCGTGGAATGCAGCGAGGAAAAACATCAGCATCAGGACTCCGCACCTGTCCCTCGTATTCATATTGGATTTTGAACTGATCGGCCTTGCACAATCATTCGCTTGAGGCAGATGTTGAATGGCGTGTGTGTGTGTGTATATGCACATAGAGACGTGACGAGTACCGCATGGAAAGACATCATCTTTCATTGTGTGTGTATTTTCACTATACTTGTTAACCTGAACCGAAGTAAATATTAATTGCATGCCTTTATTGCTCCTCATTGTTGACATCTAGCTTCCAAGATAGTGTATTTTAGAGATTTTTATTTGTAGAATAAATTAAGAGAGAATACAAAAGCCATAAATATAAGCCTTTACTTCATGCCTATGCTATGAAAACCAGTTTCGAGTGTAAACTATGAAAACTACATTCAAAGCCACATGATTTGAATCCAACGTCCAAGAGAGGTGGGAGGGTTTAAGTGGAAAAAAAACCTCTCCCGAGCTCTGAAAAAAGAGGGGTACGGCTGCACCTGACCCTCCTCCCCCCCCCTCCCCCGAGCTCTGACATTCCTACATTAAGGTCGGCCGTTGTTGAGCTAGGAGCGTCGGATCGGGGTCCTTGAGCACGGATCCGGTCCCCACTAACTTCGGATCTGGTGCGTGGATGACTCCACCGCTCTTGGGACGCCTTCACCGCCATTACCACAGGCTCCCTCTCTCATCACCGCGGCGGGCCTGCCTGGTGCCTTTGTGTGCCGGTCTGGCCGGAGCTGGCCCTCGCACGTCGGGATCACGGCTGCGAGCTACTAGGGCCGCGGGCTCCCACCACCGGGGGCGTGCCATTGGCTCCGGGAGCTTCCCTACGCGTCGATGTTCTTCGAGAGCTATCGGGCGGCCGGCTATCGCTGTGACATCTTTGGGCTGCGGGCGCCGCATGCCCTCCGCGTTCGACTCTCCGGCCGCTCAACGGGGGCTGGCCGGCCGACGGTCCTGTTCGCGTGCTTTGGCGGGATCCACGCCCCCGCTGGATCTGGGCGATGGTGTGTGGTCAGCGAGCCCCACGACGGTTTAGATCTCCGCCCAGCGTGGGCTGCTCGGTCTCGCGTGGTGGGTGCCTTCGTTTGTCTTCAGGCAGAGGCCCCTCGGTGGTGTGTGGCCAGAGGTCAAGTGAGCGACGGGTTGCTCCGGGCTCGTCCCCTAGTTTCGAGGTGTCAAGTCATAGTTCATGTGCTTTGGGAGCTTTGGTGAAAGCTTTGCACATGTTTGTGTGACCGACGTGACGCCTTCGGGAGCCGCTTTGCCTTCTTGCGCGCGTCGGCGTTGTCGCCCCATGACCGACGGCGACGCCTTCCGGAGCCGATGGTGGAGACGTCGGCGACGTTGTGTCCCTCTTGAGGGCACCACTATGGAGGGCAGATTCCAGCCCTACCTGCTCCGACCTCCTTTTCGCTTGTCCTTGATGGCTCTTTGAGTTCTCATGTTCTCCGTCTCCCCTCCTACCCCTCTTCCTTTGTGTCTCCTTGTTCCTCGTTCCCCTTCTTTGTGTGTGTCTCCTTCTCTTGGGTGAGTCTGGTCCTAGTTGTCGGGTGTTGTTGTTCTTAGACAAGCATCCTCCTATGGCACCTCTTCGGCGCTCTCCTTGATGGTGCCAAGAAATCTTATGCCGGGTGGTGTTTCCACCTGCGCGCCATTCCCCTCAAGGTTTCGCCCCTTTAGGCGGCGTAGAATGGTGGTATGTGGGCCTGGATGTGTTGTGTGCCTCACCTTCAGTCTGAAGGGAGGTCGCCGTGTCTAGTGATCTTTGGTTTGCGTGTCGAGTCACGTCTCTTAGTCCCCATTCCACCGGTCTGGTCCTCAGCTGGTGGACGACAAGTGGAGCTGTGTAGTTACGTACGAGGATTGGTGCACGACACAATGACCAAAGTGAAACCGGGCGAGTATGTTGTTTGGCGATGGAGCAAATCGACGATCGGCTGATGCCTCTCGGCCTCGGCCTAGGTTTCTCCTCGAGTTTGTGTTTGTGTTGTTTTTGTTGGTAGTGGTGTTTTGTTGTTGTTCTAATCTCTGCCACTCTTTTGTGTAATCTCTCTACATTCGAGGCATGTTGTTCGTAGAATTTGTGTGTGTGTCCTCTCAACTCTTGTAAAACTCGCCTAATGGCAACCCCTTATACCGGTTTACCGGTTGGAATGAAATATTCAAGTGGGGCCTAAACCCCTCTAGTGACTTACTAAAAAAAAAAAAAAAAAGAGGTCAAGGGGCTTATTCAAGTATAGATAAGTGCGAAGGAAAATTATTTTGTGACAAAATAAACTGTAGAGCAAACAAATATGCAAGCATTCAATAAAACATTAAATGCGAAGTGATCAAGTAAATTGTCGCTGGCATGGCATGTCATGCCGGCCATATGTACCATATGTTGTCTACTGAACTGCATTCCGCGACCAGTGCAATTCAAAGTGATAGCTGTGGCGAAGAAACGCTATAATAAATTTGCAAAGTTGTTCTGATCCAGTTGCTCTGTTGTCGGTTTCACCTGAATTTACTCAAGTCCAGATTCAGGTACTTCATAGGTCCAGCAATGCACACTGTGCACCTGCAAGGCTCCAACTAAGCGTTGTATCGAGCCGCATGTATTGTGATCAATTTCAAGTGAGGTTCTGTATCTCATATATCTAACGCAATGCATATGCTGCCTGTTCACCACCTGAAAACTCAATGATTTTGATTGATTTTTTTTTCCTAACGGTAATACCGATTTTCATTACTGATGTAACGAAAATACAAAGTTTTGATGCCAGTTCGATACAATTTAACATCTACCCACCCCCAACTAAGAACGCCCAGGGAACTTAATTGGGGGAACACTCACAGATACATGACCAGCTTACACTGCTGGAACACGCAAACAGGAAAGAAAAGCTAAACAGCAAAAACTACGAGATAAACTCTCTTCATATTGAAACATGCTACTTCCAGGGACCAAACAGCATCAGCAACAAAATCAACTCTTTCACTTGCAACTTCAGCGAACAGGGGTGAAGAACTTGAGTGGCTACTTCAACTGCTTCCTCCAGTAAACGGGATCAATTGCTTCTCCTGTGTCTCCATATGATGCTGATGCTTGTGGAAGATCAGTGCAGTTGTCTTGATCACCTCAGTGCCCATGACCACCTGTTCCTTCAGTCCTTCCTGAGAAGACCTGTCCAGTAAGTAATTAGAGAACATATTAGGCAGACAATCTCAGTAGGAGATTGAACTCTTTTCTTTTCAAAGCACACTAGATTTCTAGTGCACCAAATTGCCCAAAGAACAGCAGCTAAGCCGACAGAGTGCATCAGATATGATTGTGGTAAGATGATTCTAACCCAGCTCCAGTATTGATCCAGGTTGGCTGGTCTGTAGCTAACCCCAAAAGAGTGGGCCAACAGGCTCCACACGTACTTTGCCGATGCGCATTCAAAGAACATGTGGTTAATACTCTCATTTTCACTACAGAACACACATTTTGGATCTCCCTTCCATTTTTTCCTAATCAGATTATCTTTTGTGAGGATAGCATTATAGCTCATCATCCACATAAAAATTTTGATCTTAAGGGGCAACTTGGATTTCCAAATCCATTTATAATCTAACCCATATTCATGTCTACTTAGATGTTTGTAAACTGACTTTACTGAAAAATTTCCAGACTTTTCCCAACCCCATTTGGGTCTATCTTTTTAGAGGTGGTATCACATCTCAAGGTGATGTCATACAATCTTCGCAATTGATTTTTGTAAGTCCTCATATAACCACCTCCTAAAGGACAACCTCCAATTTTTCTGCTTCATTTCGCTCTTGAACAATCCTGCTCATTATTTATTTCATATAGTTGGGGGAACTTATCTGCTAAGGAGACAAGACCACACCATTTATCGTGCCAAAAGCTGGTGTTTTTTTCCATCCCCTACCACCATTGTTCTTCCTTTAAGATAAATGTGTCTCACTTTGAGAAGGTCATTCCAAACCGGTGAGTTTTTCTGATTTTTCCCTAAACTTGCCACCATTCCCTTCTTGATATACTTCTTGTTTACCAATTCAGCCCATAGCCCTTTGCCTGTTTCAACTTTCCACCACCATTTCACCAGTAAGCTAATGTTCATTCTTCTCAAGTCTTTAATCCCCAATCCACCTCTACTCTTGAGTTTAGTAATTAGAGACCATTTCACCAGATGATATTTCTTTTTAATGCTGCCTCCCTGCCAAAAGAACCTTTTTCTAGCAGTGTCCATCTTGTTAATGACTGTCACAGGCAGCCAAACACATGGACATAGTGTATATAGGTAGATTGGTCAAGCAGGAATTAATGAGTACCAATTTCCCTCCATAACTGAGGGTGCTACCTTTCCAACCATCTAACCTTTTTAGAATTTTTCACATATTGGTAGCCAATCCACCACATGTAGTCTAGATCCAGCTATAGGCACCCCAAGATATTTGATAGGCCATTTTCAATGGAACAATTGAACATGTCTCGCATATTCTAGATTTTTTCTGTCATCTTGACTAATCATTATCACCTCACTTTTGGCAAAATTGATTTTTAAACCGGACATATTCTCATACAAATACAGCAGCAACTTCAAATTAATTGCTTGACTCTTATCATCTTGGAGACACAAGATTGTATCATCTGCGTCATTGTAGGATTACCACACCATTATCAAAATATTCGGGAACAAGCCCTTCAATCAGTTTGTTCTTTTTGTGCTAAAGTTATCATTTTTGCCAGTGAATCAGCAGCAATATTAAAAGAAAGGGGGATAAAGGATCCCCTTGCCTCACTCCCCTTTTTGATTTGAAGTAATTCCCAGTTTTATTGTTCATCTTCACACTTACATTGCCGGTGCTCATAACATCCCTGGATCCACCTACACCATTTTTCCCCAAAACCCCTCTCGCTTTAGGCACTCATACGTAAATTTCCAATTGAGCTTATCGTAAGCTTTCTCAAAATCAAGTTTAAGAATGACACCATCCTTCTTTTGACTTTGGTGTCATGTAAAATCTCATGTAGTGCCATAATGCCATCCATGATATTCCTGTCCTTAATGAATCCAGATTGACATTTGTTAATGATCCTCCCCATCACCTTTTCTAACCTCGGGGTTAAGGCCTTAGTAAAGACTTTGTAAATCACGTTTAATAGACAAATAGGTCTATCTTTGTTTAATATTGTTTGCTTCTTTCACTTTTGGCAGGAGGCAAATAACTCCATAGTTAATCCTTCCAATATCCAATTTATTATTATGGAAATCTCAAAAAAGTGCACACAGGTCACTTTTAACTGTTTCCCAACAATCTTTGGTAGAACTCTATTGGGAAGTGATCGGGGCCAGGTGCGATATTTTTTCCATTGAGAATACAACTCTCTTAATTTCCTCCTCATCAAAGGATTTCTCTAACTCCTCATTTTCTTGGATAGTTACTAAGTCTTCCACCTCCCAGCATCCTGGGTCTAGCTGAAAATTAGATGGCTCACCAGGGCCAAACAATTCCTTATAGAATTCAGTGGCATGATCAACCAGGGCCTCATCTCCCTTAATGGATTGGCCATTATGGTTTAAAGAGAAGATAGTATTCTTCCTTTTCTTGCCATTTGCCACTTTATGGAAAAAATGCAGTGTTGTTATCTCCCCTGAAGTAACTAGTTACTATTAGACCTCTTATGCCAGTATAATTCCTCCTCCTCCATTAGTCTCATTAGTTCCCCCCGTATAAAGGCCTTTCTTCCTAATTTTTCATGTGTTAACACACCACTCTCCTCTTCATTTTCCAGAATTTCCAACTCATTTTTCAAAATGTTCTTGTATTTTTCTGGTGTGGCCTTTCGGACTGCCCCCCCCCCTTGAGAAACTTTTTCACCCTATCCATCTTTATACACCAAATATCAAGTGCAGATTTGGCCTGAACCTTTTGTTCCAAATTTCTTTCACTTTCTCCTCAAACTCCTTATGTTTGAGCCAAGAGGTCTCAAAACAAAAAAGGTGGAACCAACATGTTGCTCCAAATCTGTCCTCACAATCAGAGGATTGTGATCGATATGAATCTGGGATTTTTCTTAAATTGCTTAAGGGGAAATCCATTTCCCAATCATTGGATATCAGCACACCTATCCAATTTTTCTAGAGTAGGGCTCTCTCTGTTATTACTCCAAGTGTATTTCCCACCAGCAAGAGGCAGATCTCTAAGTTCATAAGAATTAATAATAAGATTGAACACAGAGGAAAACTTGTTGTCACTGAAGATTTTATTCTTTTCAGAGCTATATCTTAGAATATTAAAATCCCCACCAATGAGGATGGGGTATTTAGATTTGAAGCAATATCTAGATAATTCAGCCAAAAAATCATCCTTGAGGTCATCATGGGCAGGTCCATAGACATTACCCGAGACAAATGTTTTTTTTGAGCTGTTTATCATAAACATGAGCCATTATCATATAATCACCATTCTCATAACTTTCAATGTCAAATCTGTCTTTTTCTCACACCACTTAACATCCCACGGACTTGCCATTTGATGGAGTCCGTAACCAACTAAATTCACTATTACTGTCCATTTTCCTAAAGAAACTAGCAAGTATAAGATTTTTTTTCATTGTTTCTTGAATCCCCACAAAGTCAGCTTTATGATCCCAAATCAACTCCTTAATGAAAGTACTAAGACCCTTTTTAGCCACCCCTCTACAATTCCATATGATTCCTATCATTTATCACTTTTTTTCTTAAGCTTCTTCTTGCCTTTGAGAGGAAGTCTAGGGCTAACCTTTGACTTCTCTCCTACAGAATCAGTAGCCTCATCAAGCGTATAATTTTTCCGTGCCGGGGTTTTCCTTCTATTCCTCTTAGCTGCCTTATCATTTTTACCACTAGGAATCTTGATATAGGACTCTGAATCGAGTCATCAGATTCCCAAGTTAACACATTATGTTCCTCTAGATCCTCACCTTCATTATCTAACTCAAAGACTTGGTCTCACCACCCTCAACGACCTTCTCATTTAATTTCATCCTAGCCCTCTCTAGGTCTTTTAACAAATCAATTTTTTCGAAGTTAATAGGCTCATTACTAACCCCCATCTTACTTGCCATATTCACAATATGAGCATTAGAAAGAATAGCAAAGGAGTTCTGAAATTCAGCTGGAATACCTTCAATATTCTGCTCTTTAGGTACTTTCTTGGGCTCCTGGGCCACTGTCATTTTCTGAGATATTCCAGTAGCTCTAATCCTTTTGCTCTGCCTAACATCCTGCCACTTGTACCACCCATTCTTCTCCCCCTCCTCTATCATTTCTTCCTTCTTTTTTTTCCAGAGAAACTTCCCAGTCTCTATCATCCTCTGGCTGAGTTTGCTTCTGTACAGTCTTACTAATTTCAACCTCTTGCTTTTCTCCCATTAACTCCTCTTTATCACTTGGATTTATTTCTTTTTTCTTCAGCAATTATTCCCTGTTTTCAAGACCTCCATGTGTGTAATAGCCTGCTGCTCCTTATCATCCATCACCTCATCTATTTTATCCTCTTGCATGATATCTTCTTGACTAGAAAATCCCGGATCACGGACCACCTTGACTTCCTTTTGATTGGGCTCATAGAAACAGCCCTATCCATTTCAACTTCTTCTTCAGTTTCTTCTACAATAGTAGCTAGACTTCTCTTGCTGCCACTATACTTTAAAATGTCTTCAAATTGGAAGTAGCAGTCCTGGGAGCCTTCATTCGAGCCTTTTTTGCTTCACAAGATATCGAGGATCTTGTTTATACGTCACAAAATTGGAACCATATTGATTAATTACAGTCCTTGGGTTATCTCCCATTGAAATGCAGCTAACTTGACCAACTTGGATTGTTTCATAATCCCCAATTCTCAATCTTCCAGAGGGGGACATGAGATCTCCATTAATAAAGTCATCATACTCACTGCCCTCATTTGATTGTGTCGGATGTTTTGTTGTCGTCCGACAGTCTTCCCCTTCCTTCTGCTTCCCTTTAGTAGCATCTCCAGTAGTGACAGCCACTATTTTGTTTGAGGGACCAGCCCTGTCACCCTGACCTGTCTTTTGTTTCTTTGGTGAAGGAGCCTCCTGTCTTGGGTTATCTCTATCATTTCTGACCCACTGGTTACCCGACTGGTTATTCGGCCTTCTGTACCACCTCTCTTTGGATGATATAATCATAAAAATGGAAGTCTAACAGTCCATCCACTTTTGCTGGGACCTTTGTCACATCTCTGCATCCTATCTTAACTCTTACATAGTCATTCTTGTTTAAACTATCTTTGTCCACCTCCAAGGGTAGTCCAACTTTGGAAGCTACCATACATACATTAGCATAGGATCTTTTTTCAGGAGGAATATTAGAGATCCTAAACCAAGCAACATCCAACACCCCTTTGGAGCCATGAGCAGGGTTCCATTTTTCTACCTTTATCACCACATCAGGCATTGACCTCATTCTCATTTCAATGAAGTGAGTTACATCTTCAAGAGCCTTCAAGTTTGGAAACCTCAACTGAAATTTCCCTTCTCCTGCTTTTTTAGCATACCATCTCCAAGTTGATTGTTTCCCGACTTTTTAATGCGAATTCAGCTTCAATTTGTTTTGCAGTTGCCTGTCCAGCAATGACTGTTACGAGCCACATTGGACATGTCCCCGATCCCCTCATCGGTACTTGCACTTTCAATCACATGGAAACCTTGACCATATGCAGACAGCCCATAGAAAGGACATATGTACTCCCATGGCATTTTGTGATTACAGACCCTTGCCACATGTCCCTCACCTTTGCATCTAGCACAGATTACAGGGCAAGGACACTCTTCTGAGATATGATCCACTTTCCCACACTTTTGACAGAACAAAGGTCTGTCATGTTTCTCAGCTTGGCTTTGTTGCTTTCCTGTATCTCTAGCCAAATTGTCTTGAATCTCTTCCCTGACTGGAACTGCGTTGTTGTTAACTGAAGCCTCCCCATCGTTTGTCTTGTTATTGTTCCTTTGACCTCCAGCCATCACTCTAACATGTTGTTCTTCTATTCTTCCTCCCTGAATAGCCATACCTCTAGCCGGCTGGTGTTCCACTCTCAGCCCCTGATCAGCTGTTCCTCTCTCCTGGCGTTCCTCCACTCTTCCTCCCTGAACCTGGTGATTCACTGATCCACCCTGATGAAATTGCTCTCTAGTCTCCCTGTTCCCAAATCCTCTTCCTCCATCATTAAACCTTCCTCCTCTATCATGACCAATGGGTCTCCAATTACGGTTCCTCGTGTTGATCCCCTGATTCTGATCTCCCCTCCCTCTATTTCCATCGAAGCTATTGCTATACCCTGTCATATACGGTCTGCGATTCATAGTTTTGGTAGGCCTCGGAGGAGCCTGTAACACCCTGCAGAAATGAACGAGTATCACCACCAATTGTGGACCAACTCACAGTTGGACCTTCAACTCCACGGAGGGGAGCGAAATCCGGCAAACTCATACTCGAAATCTCGGTGAAATGCGTTACCACTTCCTCAGTAGGGGCCTACTTCTATGCTATTCGACCATAGATGAACAAGGCGGCGCTCAAATCAGCATCGGGGTGTTCGCATACCTCGTGTGGAAGCCTTGCCTTGAATTTCCGCCGGTCCTCGTGCTCCTCCTTTCCCCCCTCCAGTCCGCTCGGCTCTCCCCCCCCCGGCGCTGCTCTAGAGTCACCCGCGGATCTACTGTGGATCCGCTAGGGTTTGCTTGCTCCGTGGCCCCGGAAGGAAGCGCCGCCACCGAGTTTGTTGGGAGAGAGGTAAAGGAACTCGGGATTGGACTCGATGGCTAGTTGTTTCGTGGACATCTGAGGGTCCCTACCAGCGTCCCCACCATGCTGGCGCCATGGCCCGGAGGTCATCGTGCCGGTGTGTCGAGACATGGGTGCCGGATGAGTTGAGCGAGATTGGCTCACGGGCGACCGAGACTCCGCGCCCACTCCCGGGTCCGCTGCGTTGAGCCACACTTCCCTCCGGTCCCCGTGGTGCTTCGGAGACGTGGCGACGCGCCGCCATGGCACCCCCGCGCCGCCGGGTCGCTCAGATCGCCCGGGTCGCCCGTCTCGAGGAGAGAGACGAGCCATCTCCATGGATTATCCGTAATATACTAAATTATTAGTGTGTGGAGCACCAATGGGGCATGAGTGGATTAGATAAAA